>JAJEJO010001670.1:116864-128923 GCA_020662805.1 Glaucomys volans
GGACTGTGCCCGGGCAGCCGGCCTCCACATAACTAAAGAGGGCCCGCTGTGGCCCGCACCCCACCAGAGCTATTGGGAGGGTGCGGCAGTGCCAGCAGAACAGTCTGCACCCAGGGCTGATCCTGGGTGGTGCACACCCACAGCAGGGCATGTGGGGCCTTGGAGGCGGAGACCCTGCACCTTTCTAAAACTGGAATTCATGGGAGGCCGAGGTCAGGCGTCCAGCAGTGACCAGCGCCTCCCCAGCGCAGGGGTCTGGATCAGATCTCAAACACCCACTGCCAGAGTTCCCAGGGTCAGCCAGGACCAACGCTGGCTGCTGGAGCCCCAGGTGGACCTCTGCCGCACCCACCACAGGAGCACAGGGCTCGGCAGCACCCGCATCCCCCCACCCTGGCTGGGAGACCTAGCCACACGGCTGGCAGCTGGTGAGGACACAGAGATGGTGGGGTGAACCCCAGCCTGCCCAGGAGTCACAGAGCCCAGAAGTCAGTGCCAAGAAGGAAAATTCATCTCTGCCAACAGTTTGGCCACCTCAGCAGAAACAGCCCTTTATTTCTCCTTAAGATTTTTCATCTTTTTTTCTTAATCTATTTTATTTTTTATTCTAATTTTCAGATATTTTAGTATTTTTTTCCATTCTGTGAGATTGTGTGCGTATGCATAGATAGGTTCAAATATATATTTTTTCATATAACTACTTTCATTTTAATTGCTTTCTTCTTCACCTCTATTATGTAATCTCATTTTGACTTAGGTAGTTTATAATTGTATGTGGGTTTCAGTTGTTTTGATCTTACATTTATTTATTCTTTCCTTGATTTTGTCCCTTTTGTTACCCCTGCTTCACTCTCTTCCTCCACTAATAGCCAAATTTTCCTGTTCCCTCTTCCACTCTTTTTTTTTAATTATTTAGTTTTTTTATCCTCCTCCTTTATAGCTATCATCTGTCTTATCTCCTGCCTCTCCTCTGTTCACTTTTTAAATATTCCAAACTTTTTCTTGCCTTCCTACCCTATTTTCTCTTCACCTAAGAAACTATAATCCCATTATCTAATAGAATGATATAGTTTATATAATTCCTACCCATTCATGTTGTGATTCCTAAAACAGTAGACAATGTAGTAGACATCTGCTGTTACTGCTGGGTCTTGGTCACCGTTCTTTATTATTGGAACTGATGTTAAATGCAACCCCACTGTTCCTGTAGAGGTGGCAGTTAGTGTCACAGATGTCAATGTAGACGCTGGACATTTATCCAGGCTGTACACCATTGCTAACGTCAGTGCCGCTCCTGGCTCCCTGCTTCCTCCAAGAGGGGCTGGAAAGTGATCAGGACACTTCAGGTCCACAGAGCAGAGATCCTGCTCCCGAGCAATGCTCCCAACTCAGCCAAGTTGCAGCACAGCTCACCTCCCATGGGATCGAGCCCCTCCTGAGCCTCAGCAATATTTCAGCACATAGGATTGGGGAGGAAAACCCCAAACCAACAAGCAGGCCCCAAGGAGCATCAACCAGAGGAGCGTCTCACTCTGGACATCTACTCATACGTCAAAATAGAAGTTCCAAAACCAAAGAGGTAAGTACACGCAGAACATGGACAAATGAGGAAGGGGAATCCACCTCAGTAAGTGCAAGACCTCTGAAAGCATGAGGAAACGGGTACACAACTCTCCCCCGTCACAATCCCCTAACAAAGGATCCCACAGAGGTGGAAGTGGACGAAATTCCAGAGACAGTGTGTAAACAACTGTTAAATGTTCAGTGCAATGAAAGGTCTACAAAAGGAATCAAGAGGAGATGAAAGGCCGTTTCAATAAAGAAACACAGCTATTGAAACCAGATGGTAAGAATTCCTGGAAATTAAAGACACAATGAATCAAATTTAAAATCCACTTGAAACATCGCCAACAAATTAAGTTGCATAGAAAATAGAACTTCAGGCCTTGAAGACAGGACTCATGAACCTGACCTGCCTCCCAGGTCACCTCAGGGCCTGGGCACAGCCCCGGCTGCTGGGGGCCCTGCAGGTGACTTGTGACCCTCGGCAGCACCACTGAGAACTCGGGGAACAGAGAACATGGACCTGGAGACAGCGCCGGTGCCTTGAGCGGCCCACGTGGTTGGGGCCAGGATGGCGACCATTGCTGGTTCAGATCCCTGATGGCGGGCAGAAGTTGCGGTGGCGAGTTGGCTTTTATTTAGTGGTCTTTTGCTTTTCCTTGGCTCTTGTGTTGGAAAATCATCTGGGGACTCGTTGAAATAAAGACGGCTCTTCCATGGCTCCCACATTGCCTAAGTCCTAATTCTAACCCGATTGGAGGACGGCGAGGGTGAGGTGAGCCCCAGCGCCGGCTGTCTCGACTTTACCTGTGCCGCGGGGCCTGCGTGGGTAGCAAGGTGCCAAGGCTTTTTCGCATGTGAGCCCAATCGTCCTGGTGACCTGAACACCGGATCTCGGCTTCTGATTTCAAGCAGAGAAGTGCAACGCAGATCAGAATCTCGCCAAAGCCTGGACTTTGCCTCCCCTGAGCCCAACAGGTGGGGTCACCCCAGAGCCTTGACGCCTTCTGGGCTTCCGCTGGTCCTGCAAGAAGCTTTGCTTCATTGCCGTCCGCTGACCGGACACCGTCAGTGGCCACTTCTCTGTGACTTGGATTGCCAAGGTGGGTCTTCTAGAACCTGGATCGAAACAGACGGAAAGGTTTGTGTTCGTGTTTGAGAAGAAAGCCCCTCACGTGGGTTGAACTGGGTTCCTCCTCCTCTGGGAGGGGTCTGTTGCCCTCACAAAGTAGTCCTGATGCTGGGAAGCATCACATTTGGACATTCATCAAAAATCCCTCCCCAAAACAGCGAAGCCCAGCACCGCCAGAACCACAGCCCCTCTATGGAGAAGCCTCTGTGGTTCCAGGACCTCGCAGACATAGGGGAGATGGGGCAGGGGTGGCCTCCGCTCCTCCTGCTGTTTGCCAATTTCTTTTCCTCCCAAAGAGGCAGCTGGGAGACGGAGGCCACAACCTCTTCCTTGTCCTCACCAGGGGAATAGTTAGAGCAATCAGAATTCCATAGCATTTCCCAAGACACTGTGGCCTGACCTCAAGGGAAGGTCCACAGATGGAGAAAAAGACCCTGAATTCTTTCCCAAGCAAGTGCAGATCATCTGACACCTCTGCTTGAGGAGGAAGCTTCTAATACCAAAGCAAATGGACCAGCCCCTGAAATCTAGGCAATAATCCACATCCGGGAGGAGACAGTCCTGGTAATCTCCAACACGGCAGGAGTGCGATTCAGTGCTTCATTTTCAGTGACCTGAACTTGAAAACCCCTAACCTAAATTTTAAGATGAAGTAAAATTAAGTTAAATAACCAGCGCACCAGGCCGTCTCCGAAGGCCCTGAGAATCTTAGCACTGGGCTGGATCTCGGGCTTCCTCCTACCTACCTCATTAAAACAGCAACAGCAACAACAAAGGAGCCAGCTTAGGCAGCAGGTGGCCTGCGGATGCCCAGCACTGGGCCTTGGTGGGGGCAGGGCGGAGGCAGGGCTGGGAGGCTCAGAGGAAGGAGGCCTGGCAGAGACCAGAGGTTACCTGGGAGGCAAGTTTGCCAACCCAGCTCTGCGTCCCCCAGGGTCACGCCGAGGAAGCCTCTGACACAGCTGGGCTCTTGTTTTCCTTTTCTCATTTTTCAAAGCGAAGCACACCACTGGCTTCTGGATAAATAGAATCGGGTCTGAACAGAGCAGGGGCATTCTGTGCCTAGACGAGTTTGAACCTTACCAATGAAGCTGTCTCAACTACAGACCTTTATATGGGGTCCGCCATGGACGCTGAATGCAGGAAAATGCATGAAAAAAAAACCAAACAAAACAAAACAAGCAAAATACTCAACTCTGACCTAGAAGGTCCTTACTTTCAAAGCCTGGGTGCAAGTGGCTCGTGTCTATGGGACTCAGGAAGTGGGGACAGGATGAGGAAGGAGGTTTCCCAGGAGACGCCTGGCACACAGGTGGGCGCAGGCGCCCGCTGAAGCGTCTGCCAGTGTGCCCGTGGGGGCAGCTGGGTCAGGGCGCTCCCTCCGACTGCCCCGCGCCCTTCTGACTCACAAGCAGCCCTAAGCAACTTCCTGTGCTCCGCTGAAGGAGTCTCCCTGCCCGCCCTGCACCCTGCAGCCTGAGAACTGGCTTCCCTTCAGCGGCTGAGTCACGGCCTTTCTTCTAAAGATCATTTCTGCCAACACATGTCTTCAGCCAATTTCAGAAAAGACAGATCCACAAGCCAGAGGGCCGCGTGAGTAGTGCCTAAGCTTCCTGGGTTGAGCCAGGATGCCCCGCACTTGAAGGTCGACCTCAAAGATATGGGTAATTTTGAAAAGTCATATAATCAAAGAAAATTAGCATAAAACTCAAACTAAAAGAATATACCAACATTTCAATATTCCTCATAGTTGAACTCAGCTGCAATTTCTGATTTGCAAAAGGAACTAGTGATTCATCTCCGGCCGTGTGGTCCCTCTGAGTGCAGAGTTTTCGTGAAGAGTCCCTGGGAGCCTGAGGGGACCTGAGAGGCGTGGGTGAGCAACGTGGGCAGAGTTTTCATTCCTGTAGCCTCTATCAGCTAAAATAAATGAACTTTTATCAATTTAGTGGATTTCAAATTGAAAGATCATTTTTTACTTGCAAGTTATAAATTCATATGTAATTAAGCCTTAGAGATATCAACAATTAAATTTGACTCACTGCGTGAAGTAAAAGTCCATGTGGTGAGCATGTTCAGTTTCAGTGTTTAAACAGCCCCGCGAGCGGCCGCTCCGCACAGGCACATCAGAACCTGCACCGTGGTTGGGAGCAGGCTTCAACCGCGTCCGCGTGGTCAACCTGCAGCCTTGCTGGGAGGGTGGCGTGTGCCTCGTGCTGTGGCGTGGGAAGCCCGTGGGAACCCGCTTGGTGCTCAGTGCGTGGCCTTGGAGTGCTGGAGAGTGAGCACCGGCTGCCTTTCGGATCTACACATGCCCCCCACAGGGCTCCCGGGTTAGGTCAAGCGGGATGTGCAGAGGTAAAGTGGCTGATTTCACTGAGAGCTGCAACTCAGTCGGTGGACGGATCCATTTGATGGATTCGAATGGACCCCTGGGTGCAGGCAGGGGGGGTGTGGCTGGAGGAGGTGGGCCCTGTCCCCTTTGACTCTCTTGGTCCCTGGCCCCTTCCCCTTCTCTCTGTGCTTCCTGGCCGTCGTGAGCTGAGCAGCTGTCCTCCACGACACCCTTCAGTGATGCTCCTCCTCACCGCAGGCCCAGAGCCATGGGGTCATCCAACCATGGACTGAACTCGTGAACCATGAGCCTGAGGTTGTTCTTGTCTGCTCTCTGAATCTAATGGCTGATTGAGCAGACCCAGGCATGTGCCTGAGCCTGGAGGACAGAGCTGGTGGAAGGGGACAGTGCTGAGGCACCCCCTGAGGTCCTCAGACAGTGCTGGGACAGGTGTCTGCTGACCACGGGCAGGCCACGCCCCCTTCCCGCTCCCCTGCTTCCCGGCTGACTTCCTGTTTCATCTGTCCCACTCCAGACACTGCAGGCTGGTCATTTGTAAAAAGAGAAATTTATGTCTCCCAGTTCTGGGGAGCGGGAAGTCCAAGAGCATGGGGCTGGCCTCTGGCCAGGGCTTTGTGCCCTGTCATTCTGCAGCAGGATGTGGAAGGGCAAGGGGTCACCAGAGTGCCAGAGGCAGAGGGGGCCTGGAACTGCTTTCATGGCCAGGCCACTCTTGCAGGAGCGAGTCCACTCCCACGATGACACTGATCCACAATGCCGCCATGCCCACTCCCCTCTGAGAGACCCCACCTTGCGCTGCTGTGGCCTTGAGGACTGAGTTTCCAGGATGTGAACTTTGGGAAACACTCCGACCAGGGCAGGATCTGTTCCATTTGGCAAGTTGCCTTCAGACTTAGCGGCTCACACGTCTTTCTTTCTCTCCATCTCCGAGGCCAACACTCAGGAGCAGCTGGGCTGGTTGGTTCTGGCCCATAATGTCCACGGTCACGCAGGGCTGCCCCTCTGGAGGCTGGGAGGGCTGGAGTCCCTCCCTATGCTGCACAGGTGGCTCTGAGCAGGAGCTCATGGCTCCCACCACAGGGTCTGCCGCTCCTCACACGGCAGTGGCTCCCAGAGTGAGTGGCTGAGAGAGGGGGCAAGGCAGAGTGAGGGCAGGTCCCATCACCGAGTCGTGAGAGGGACCCGGGGTCACTGCCACCTTTGCTGCTGATGACATAGACCAAACCAGGTTCGCTGTGGGGGTCCTACGTGAGGGTGAAGGCCAGGAGAGGGGATGCTGGGCCTCCTGGAGGTCGGCTGCCACACCTCCTCAGGGCCTCCCTCGTGGTCTGAGTGGTCTTGCCGCCTGCTCCCAGACAGAACTGAGGTGGAGCTTGGGGAAGTGATGAATCCTGGGAGGAGCCTTCACCTAGGATCGTACCCTATCAAGAGACACGAGGGAGTCCACCTTCCCTCTCTCCACCCATGGAGACAGCAAGAGGGGCCCACAGGAAGGGCCTCCGATGCCCCAGCTCGTCTTCCCTGAGCCTCCCAGCCTCCAGAGCCGTGGAAACAAATTCCTGTGATTTCAGCCCTCTTGTGTGCTATTGTGCTGTAGCAGCCGGAGCCGACTGAGTGTTCCCGTGTCCACGTCTTTTATCACCGATTCTGCTCTCAGATGGAAACCGGGCTAAGGCAGGGGTCAGTTTTCTATTATGCTTTTAACGATGCAGCCCATGGTGTTGACCACCGAGCCCCCTGGAAGGAGGAGTGGGAGGCGTTCTGGACTGAAGCAGTCGCTGCCCGGGGGCAGGGCACTTCTTGAGAGCCACTGAGCCGGCTGGGACCACCATCTTAACACTGCAAATCCAGGGTGGGTGTGGGTTCCTATAATCCCAGCAGCTTGGGAGGCAGAGGCAGGAGGATCGGAAGTCCAAAGAAAGCCTCAGCAACTCAGCAAGGCTGGGAATGCCTGGAGGAGCCGCCTGGAGCATTCCCAGAATGACAGGTGACACAGGCAGGCAGGCAGTGATGGGGTGAAGTGGCGGCTGCATCCTTGGGTGTCTTCAGCCTAATCTCCACAGGTAGAGAGGGCCAGGACACGGGGCCCAGCAGCCTCAGGGTCCCTGGAGCCCTTGGTCTGTCCCCTGCCCCAGGGGAGCTCGCTGCTGTGCACAGCGGCCACCAGGTGGCGCCAGCCATAGCTGGAAACCCCGGCTTGGGCTCTGCGCCTGGATGGCTGGTGCCACCTGGTTGCGTGGATCCAGGAGGCAGTTCCTCAGCTGCCCTCCCACATTTAACCTTGACCTTCAAAGACCACACGTTAAGTGACTAAGGGAGGATTTTACTACCACGAGTAGCGGACGTCTCTTACGGCAGGGAGAGTGCTCAATACGACACCCAAGTCAGACGCGGATTTACATTCACGGATTGAAGAATCTGAGTGGTCAGCTCCACCAACTGGCGTGAAGAGACAGACCACGGAGCCAACAGCACTTTCCAAGATCTTTTTTCTTAAGGAGGGAAAAAATGTAAATTAGAAAATAAACACCTCTCCCAATTCCCGGGACATTTCTCAATAAGCAAGTAAATTTCCTGCCATTTTGTCTGCAACCCAAGCGTCCTTATCAAGCTTTCTGTGTTGTCGTGGAGGAAGGACGTCCTCCGTGGCTAAGCCATGGTGTCCTTTGAGTGCTCTGGGCTGGGACCACGGAGGTCTGAGTGTGACTGTCTAGGCGCCCGAGGCTGCTACACAGAGCCGCTTTCCACTGTCCCATTGTGACTGAGGCCCCTGCTCCCAGCTTAGTTTGGGTTTTAGCTGAGACACAAGCATGAGGCTAGGTCAACATCACGTTGATGTGGTAACGGTCCAAAGCGTGATGTAAATACAGAGAAGAGGGGGAGTTGCCTGCACGGGCCGCCTGGCTGGCGTGCTGGTCTGGGTGTCTGAACCGTCCCGCTGGCTGCTCCTTGGGGATTGTGCCTGCTCAGGACGGCTGCCTGCTGTTGGTCGCCCTGTCGCCTGGCGTGCTGAGCACATCCTGCGGGCTGTGGACACGCAGGGCCCGGGTGTGCTGGCTCAGGCACCCTTCCTTGCAGTAGCAGGAAGATCAGCAACTGCGAGTCTCCCCTCGGTGTGGCCTGCTCCCCTCTGCTCCTCACCCTCAGCTCGCGTTCATCAAGTCGGACCAAGCGGTAAGGATCATGAGAGATGCCAGCTGGCACAGCGAGTTTCGTCTTCTCTAGTGAAAAGTCGTAGACCGCAAAGAAAGGCTCTCTCCCTCCTTCTAGCGGTCGTGCCCCTCCTGGCAGGAGAGACCCTGCATTTTTCCTCGTTCTGCACTGTGAACTTCCCACACTTGACCCCACTCTCCACCTTCCTAAGTGCCATACCGTAAACCACTCAGGGTTTTATCGCCTCTGCTCCATCTCACCATGCTTTGTTCCCAAAGCAGGAGAGGGAATAGAAGGAAAAACATTTTCTTAGCTCCGTTCCCAGTGTTCCGCGTGGGGAGATTGAGTGTTGGGCCCAGAGCTCTGTTTAGGGTCTCCAGGGCTGTGGGGCTGCGTCCGCTTCGGGGGTAGAGAGCTGAGACTTCACAAGGAAGGGTGGGTAGAGGGAGACCAGAGCCTGGGGACGGAGAAGGCAGACTGAGAAAAGTGAGTCCTTGTTTGTGGAGTGAAATACCGAGAGTCAGGCAGTGCAAGTTCCCCCTTAGGGTCTCGGACAAAATCTTAGTGACTGTAGACGCTCAGCAACGCCTCAGAGCAAAGGGTTCCTGCTGGGAACAACGAGGACTCCTGACTCAAGCTTTGAGGTTGGTGTGAGTCGGAAGCAGCGTCCACAGAGGGATCACAGTGAGGCGAGGCAGGTGAGCAGTGAGGGGATGCTCTGCTGGGGAGTCAGCCCTCATCCAAGACCCACACCTGTCAGGTTTGCAGAGATGAAGCAAAGCTTGGGGCTCCTCACAGAAGATCCTCACAGCAGTTCAAAAGAAGAGCTGTACTCGTGTGCACAACTCGGCACGACTCTGGATTTGGTGGGGAGAAGGATTGAAAGACAGGAATATATAAGCCTGGTGCTGGAGAACCTAGGTCCCCAGAATTATAGAATCCATAAGCCAGTGATTGTGTGTGTGTGTGTGTAGGTTGGCTTGGTTTGAATCTCTGTCACTTGCAGTTAAAAATCTGCCTTTGATGCAGAGGGCGGTTCTGGCTGACACAGGTCCGTCAGAATGAGAAGGGACAGGATAAGAGGATGAGAACAGGAAGGGCCCTCAGCTGACCGAGGCCAGCCTCTCTGCCCGGGCCAGCCGCGCGCGCTCAGCTGCAGCCAGCTCTGCTCCGGGAGGGGACGCCCGCTTCTCCACGGAGGAGGCCCTGGAGGAGCCGTGCCTGCGCCGGGGTTCCCAGGAGCTGTCCAGCCCCAGATTGGGACGTGCCGGTGACAGTACAGGTTTCTAAAAAAGTAAACAAAAACAAAAGGTTTAAAACCATGTAACAATCACCAAAAATTGAGGGGAAAGTCACATTTGAAAGATATAAAAACCAAAGCAAGCATTTAAAACATTCTGAGCAGGTAGGGATGAACTTGTTTTTAAAATTGAAGCCGGATGATGAATTTTCATTCTTGTTATGGAGAAATCTTATCATAGAAAAAATAGTAATTCAGATTCGAGAGGTTTTGTGTAGCCAGAATCTCACCCACGTGGTGTTTGGCAAAGTTCTGAGGTGGCTGCAGGCCAGCAGCAGCCTCTGGGTGACGTGGCCGTAGTGGGGCGAGCCCAGCTCCCGCCCTGCTCTGGGGCAGCGGGAGTGGCACGGGGGACCCGGCAGGAGAGGCACCACAGGAAGGCCCAGCCGGCCGGGGAGAGTCCAGCAGGAGCGTTTTAGTTGGAGATATGATACTTTATCATATTAAAATGAGCTTAGGGGATGTGCTTCTGCCTATAAATGAATGAAGTCACTGAGATTTCCGAGTCCAGGCTGGCATGATGTCCCTGAGAGCTGGCTTCCTTTTGTGGGGAGCGCTTCAGGTGACCTTGAAGCCCTGGTTTTCCGGAGTTGGAGGGCTGCACTCCCACAAGGGTCGAGCAGGTTTGCAAGATGAGGAGCAGCACCTGGAAGAAGCCGGACCCCCAGGGGGCGCGTCCTCAGAGGTCCACTCCCTTAGTGCTGTCACAGTAAGGGCACTGTCCCCGTGCGCTGGACCCCAGGCTCTGGGCAGCTCTGCGCACCCCGGGGTGTTGGGAACAGGTTCCCTAGCCCCCTCTTAGGTCCGGCCTCGGGTCTCTCCTCGGGCCTCCTTGCCTCCTCTCAGGAATCAGCCGCACACTCCCTCACAGGCCTGCACTCACCGGGTAGGGCACGCCCCACTCCACATTCATGAACGGGGCTTCGGATCGCAATGCCATGTGTGCGTTGACGGGCCCTCGACAGGAGGCGGGGAGCAAAGCAGGACAGCGGCACCAGAGGTTCCGCCTACACTGTCCCCTGGAACCAAACCACCCAGAACGGCCTGTGAAAGCCAAAGCAGTGACAGCCCCCGCCGTTCGCTGTAGGACCTTATTTGCTGGAATTACTTTTTCTGTAACGTCTGCGTTTTCTTTATGTCACAAATCTGGTTAAGACTGGTTTCCTCACTCGTTTTCCACTGAAGATTCCCCTCCCAGAGATTGTGAAAAATGATGTTTTCCTCAATCTCCTGCAAGTACATGGGGGGCTTTTCAGCATGGAATTTGTAAGAGAAAGGCGGATCCAGGGAGGCCTCTGTACTCGGAGGCCATGGCAGGGCAGATGGTAAGCTCAGCCGGATCCAACAGGCCACCCTGGCCCTGGGGTTGTCTGGTAAGGGCCGCTCCAGAGTCAGCCTGCTGGGCCTCCAGGGAGGGCAGGTGGCTTTCCACACCAAACCCCAGGCTCATCCCTCGTGCCATGTTTTTCTAAAATCGCCTGCATTTTAATTACTCAACCGACTAGAAAAGCAGTCCTTACTTAGTAACAGCAGAACCCCCCAGTCCACGATTTCCTCCTGCGGCCCAGGATGGGCGCCAGCCGTCCGGCCTCTCCCTCGGCCCAGGCTGTCTTCCACCCTGGGGCAGCTGTGGGTCCGTTTCTGTCCCTCAGCGTCTTGTTGCTCTGAAGTCCTTACAACACTCCAGTGTTCTGTACAACGTGGCCGATCCTGAGAGACTTCAGAAGGGGACGGGTGACAGGTCATCAAGACCCCTCTGTCTGCCAAGACTGAATCCAGAGGATCCAGGGAAGGACTTCATCCAGAAAGTGCCACTCCGATGGGGAGGAGTGGCAGGAGGGCCACCCACCCCCGAGGAGGCACAGCTGCTGGGACGCTCACCAGTCAGGCTGGGAGCGATGAGTCACGGCCTCTCTGCAGCCTCAGTAACCACGAAGGAGCTTCTACAAGAGCAGCTCTTCCCGGCCCAGAGTGGCAGCTGGAGAAGACAGACCCCCACGCAGCGGTGGGCGGTGCGGGAGCTTACGGTCTACGTGGGCGCCAGGCTGGGGACCGTCCCACTCGGGCTCCTACCCAGCAGCAGGGTGAGGGGCTTGGTGGGTCTCTGGTCTCTTCTCCCATCTCAAGTCCAGCACAGGCTCTCAAACCCCAGCCTGGAGCTTCGGTTCGACACCCTGAGTCCCACTGGGCCAGCTCTTGGGGCTGCTCAGACCGTTCACACCGCCGCTGTGCCTGGGCTGCCTGTGCGGCTCTCGCTGAGCCCTTCCAGGTCACAGTGGCTGCTGAGCCATTTGGTATCACGTTCAGCTGGCATCTGCGCCCTCACTGGAAACGGCTTCCAACTTTGCAAGGTTCTGGGGCGATGTGCTCCCAGGGCAGTGACCAGACCAATCGCTGCTTCACATTCCTTCTCAGAACTGAGCGCACTGACTCCAGATCTTCACGAGAAAGAAGGAATTGCATCAAGAACAATCTCAAGTGTTCAGCATATTGTGTGTGTTCAGTGTGAAGTCTGCAGTACGTGTGTCTGTGTGCGCACACACACATGCACACAC
>JAJEJO010001670.1:129023-144378 GCA_020662805.1 Glaucomys volans
CACACACATGCACACACACATGCACACACACATGCACACACACACACGCACGCACACACGCACACACACATGCACACACATGCACACACACATGCACACACACGCACACACACATGCACACACATACACACACATGCACACACATGCACACACATGCACACACATGCACACACACGCACACACACATGCACACACACATGCACACACATGCACGCACACACATGCACACACATGCACACACATGCACACACACATGCACACACACATGCGCGCGCACACATGCACACACACATGCATACACATGCACACACACATGCGCGCACACACATGCACACACATGCACACACATGCACACACGTGCACACACATGCACGCACACACATACACATGCGCACACATGCGCACACACACATGCGCACACACACATGCACACACACGCACACGCCCCTGCAGACAGTGCACAGAAGGCAAAGCAGAACAGAAGCCGCACACCCCCGTTGGCAACGCCTTCCTTGGTTACTTTCACAATCCTGCCAGGGCCTGAGAAGCTGCACGGGGGCAGCCAGGAGCCCCGACAGATGAGGACCACGCGCCCACAGCTTCCTGGACCAGGCCGCTCTGTCCCTCTCAGGAGCCGTGTCCCCGTTGGCGTGGAGCGTCACATGCTCCTCGCCCTTCAGCAGCCGTCACCTCCAAGGAGGACTTGATCCACGCCTGTGGCTGACAGCTGGAAAGCAGCTGGTACCCAGGAACTTCCCGGGGCCAAGCCCGTGCAGCAAGTGACCACGACAGCTCAGGAGCCTGTCCCGAAGGCGAGATTGGTGCGATGCTCCAGACCGATCCACTGTGACGTGGCACTTTTGTTCAACCAGGCCTCCTGCGTGGTCTCCAGCCAGGCTTCACTGGTCAGGGTGAGTCGGAGGACAGTGGCCAGTCCCGCTGGCCGAGGCAGCCCCACCTCAGCCTTGAGCGGTTTCTAGCAACTGCACACTCGCTCCATTGACCCTTCAGACCTCTTCACGTCTACTTTATGGGAGTGCTGGCCACTTTCACGCTGACCTTGCTTCCTCTTCTCTTTGGCCGAGGTAGTTTCTCTCCACCTCTGACCATTACAGCAAGGAAGCAGAAGGACTTCCGGTTCCGGCCAAGGTCTCGGCTCTGCCAGGGCTGCTCCACAACCGTCGGGACACGGACCCAGAGACCGCCCTGGGACTGGAAGTCTCCCTGGGCCGTTGACCCGGGGCACTTGCTGCTCCTGCCACCAGGCCTCCCCTGCACTGCCACTCACCCTTCGCTCCTTTAGGAGGGACAGAAGCAGCTAAGACACCTTGGTGCCCCAGCTCAGAGGGCGTGGGCACACGGGGCGGGCACTGACTCCGCGCGCTGTCTGAATGCTGTGCCTGCTCACCCCAGCTTCTCGCTCAGGGTCCTGGGTGCCTAACACCCGAGAGGGCGCGATGCCCCAGGCTGTGCTCACGGGGACGCTGCCCCAGGCTCTCGCAGTAGCACCGACTGGAGCTACCTGCCCACGGAGAAGCCGCGTGGGTTTCTCCTGGTGCACCAGCCTTCCTCCCCTCCCGTCCCCAGCTGAGCTCTAGTCTGGTGTGTTTATTGGGCCTGGCTCTGGGCTGTCCAGAGAAGGTCCATGTGGAGGCGTGAGGGATGGATCCACAGCCCCCAAGACTCCCGTGCTTCCGTTAGCAAGCCAGAGGTCACGCCCAGGAGGCAGGCACAGCTGCTTCTTTGGAAGACCTTAGACAGCAGGAAAGGCGTTTGAATGACAGAAGAGCCACTTTCAAGGATCTGTGATCACAGCTGTTGTGTACAAGGAAGGACCAGGGGACAGGCAGCTGTGGGTCTTCCAGCTGACCCAGGACACGTGGGGCAGGTCCCTGAGCCACTGGCCCAGAGAGGCATGGCCCTGCCAGGGACGGCAGGAGGAGCCTGGGCGCACAGGGTGCCTGGCTGAACTCCGGGAGTGGTTTCTTAACGAAGCAGGGAGGACTCCGGGCCTGCTGCAGAGATGACCGGGCAAAACAAGGAGATTGGTTTTGTCGGGCTGTTCTCCCGAAGTGGGGTGGCGGGCTGCAGGTTGGACGCTCTTAAATGTTTCTTGAAAGACAAAAATAAAACTAGAATCAAACCTTAAGGTTTCACAGCTACACTCAGTATCCAACAGGTCAGGCTCTCAGCTCTGCTCCGCAGCAAGTCCCCTGAGAACTCGAAATGTAAAGCAGCCGTTTTCTAGCTCACGTTCTGTGGTTCACCAGCGTGGTGGGGTCAGAGGGGCAGCCCTGTCTCAGCAAGACCGGAGCCGCTGGAGGATCCAGGCCATCGTGTTTTGGGGTGCGGGCTCTGATTAGGGAAGAGGACAGAGAGGCCTCTGGGAACGGGTCTTCCCTCTGGATGGAAGAAACTGAAAAGCCACGTTGTCTTCCCATCAGGAGTGGAGCCCCTTTTCCATCCCTGGATCTGCACCACCTTGCTGGGGCCACTCGTGGACCTGCCTCAGGAGGCCTGTTCCCGTCGCTCCTCTCTCTCTCTTTCAAATACTTCCAGTTACCAATGAAATGCTTGGAAATGTTGAAATCTGAATTACAACTTTGAGGACACCATGTGACTTAGAACTGGCTATTTCAATAGAGAACCAAACTTACACACTATCGTGTGGCTTTGCTGATTTAGGAAAAACTCAGTATCTGTCTTATGAACTTGTCAATCTGTCCCCAGTTTTCCCCAACATCCGTGAAGCACTGAACTGCTCAGGGAACGATGGGATTTGTGTTGGTGGCATTGCTGTTTGGTTATTGCAGACCTCGTGCTCTGCCTCTCTGATGAGGCCCGAGTTCCTCGCGGAGGTGACACCGTATAGGATGTAACCAGGCAGGCTTTAGAACCACGGGCATAAGGCAGCTCACCAGAGCAGTTCACAGGGAGCGCCGGAGCCCAAGGAGCCTCTGAGTCTTGTTAGAATGTCGCACTGACAGAGTGGCCAGAGGTCTTAGACCTGGGGAACCAACTGGGGTGGCTCACCGCTCACCCACAAGCCACCTGGCGTGGCCTCCTTGCCCAGGAACAAGTGACCCTGAGTGGATGCTCACAGGCTGTTCACGGCTTCTTGTTCAAACTAGAAGGCAGCCGCACAGATGGTGGCTGGAAGGAGGAAGGGCAGGTCCAGGTGGGACGTGCACAGCTCAGGGCAGCTGGAAACTCTGACCGGCCCACCCGGGGCCAAGCAGGAGAGGCGTTTCTCACCAGCCCCGCAGCCCAGGGCAGTTTCCTGGAAAGCACACAAGCCCACCTCAACTTCCAGCAAGCAAGAGCATGGGGGTGCAGGTAAGTGGGTTCCCTGCCTTCCGCCAGTGTGGACCTGTGTTCACACCTTTACTGAGGTGGCCACAAACCCCAGGTTCCTTGGCCCAGGCAATTCCCAAACCCTGCTGGGCAGCAATGACAGGCCACAGCCCAGGAAACGCTCTGCCCCTTGATCAGGTGTGGGTCTCTTCAGTTTTTGAAAACTCAGCAAGCCACCAACATGGGTGCCCTGTGTCACCGTACAAGGCTCCAGTCAAAGGTTTCGAAGAGCAGAAAGATCAAGACTTCGATGCCCCACACTTAGCTTTGGCAGAGCTCTCCATCTGCGCGAGGCTGTGTTGAAAGGGACATCTCGGGCTGCTTGGAAACCCTTCACTGTCCCCGTGGTCACAACCATACTTCAGTCTTTTCCCCCAACCCTGGGAATGGAAGGAGGAACCACGTGGACTCTGCCTGGCTGAACCTGGCCAAGGCTCCTGAGAGTGACGGCTCTGGCCAGGGAAGAAGGAGGCCAGGACCCCTCGTGGACTGCGGCTAGGACGCAGGAAGTAAAACGGAGGTCGGCTGCTACATCACTGAGGGCTACCAATTTCAGCAGAAGTCCTCCATGGTGGCCCACCATGAGAATCCCACTCACTGACCAGACCGTTGCATTTGCATGGAGTCCTGGAGGCACATGACCCAATGCCTGGAGCATCAGGTTCCACCTGTCCCGGGGACTGACCTTGCTCTGAGTGAGGCGCCACACTGCCTTGGCTCACTGGGCCCGGTACACTCAGGTGGGGCTGGAAGGCCGAGGGGAGTGCAGGGTGCGTGGACTGCGGGGAGAGCCGTTAGCAGTGACCCTCAGGTTTCTGTGGACCTCCCTCTCGCCCAGCTGACCGTGGAAAGCCTTAGCTTGCTCATGGGCAGACGGCCACGTGTGGGCTTCCGGGACCCACAGCTGGGGCTCGAGTCCTGCTAACCAGACCCTGGCTGGGCCGAGGCAGCCTCTGGCCAGTGTCCTCTCCTTGCATGGTGACGTCAGTGTCCTCTCCTTGCATGGTGACGTCGGGCACTTCCTCCCTGGCTCAGGCCTGCGCTGGGCTGCTTCTGTTGATGGGCATTTTTTGAACAGGGACCTTGGCCTCCCTGGGCTTTACCTCCTCATAAGCAGCATGGGGAGAGAGGTGACCTCCAGCCAGTCACTGAAGAACAATGAGGTGGTGCCATGTTTCTCAGACTTTAATGCTCACTAACGAGTTCCTCTCCTATCCCTGGAGATCTTGTTAATTCAGGAAGTCTGCGCTGGGCCTGAGATTCTGCACTTCTGAGAGTCTCTGAAGGTACCAGCTCTGTTGGTGCAAAGACCTAAGTCGAGTAGCGAGGAGACAATGTTTGCAAAGCACATAAAAGACGATCAGAAATAATTGCTAATCATTATTCTCAATTATCGTCACCATCAAACTCACATGTGAGTCACTCTCATTTGTGGTTAATCACCACACAATGATGAAAATGTTATTGAATTGTAGGGGCTGGCCTTACTGTAAACTTGACTTCAGCAATTGACTCTGTCCAAAGTACGCTTAGATAAATTTTTTCCATGGTTTTAAAAACCAGAGAGAATGACCTGGGAATCTTCTCTCTGATTCACTGGGTTGCAGGAAGTACTCTGAGCCTCACCCAGAGAGACACATTTTCATCAAGAGCAATGCTCAGTAGCCTCATCCAGTAATAAAGCATCACACCTTCTCTGGCACCAGTTCTCTGTGCACACACCGAATTTCCTGAAAATGGTTGACATGCTTGGAAATGAAGGCGATACTTCTCCATTTCTTTCTCTTGGTATAATACAGTTTTGTACTGTTTAAAGTTCATGTTAAGTCCTATGTTTGACATTTATAATTTAAAAATTAAAAGAAATTTCATTATTATTTCGGTTCTTGGCTACTTCTGGCTTTCTGGGAGTGTCAGCGGCTCTGTGAAGCGGGGGCCTGTCCTGAAGGCGCGGCTTCTCTTCATGCCCTGTGTTTCCACAGCTCAGTGAGGCGCAAGGTGCACTGCTTCTCCCCAGGGTCTGACTGCTCTTTGGCAGTCAATTGTGCCTCCAGCACACAGCTTCTTCCTGGTGCTGGGAGTCTAAGTCTTCTGGGTCTTTGACATTTTGCCTTAAAATCTGAAAAAGGTAATGTAATTTTACAAGTAGAACCAACTCAGAGCTGATATCCTGTAGAATAATGCAAAAGTCATATTTTTAGGATATTTTTTCCCAATCACACAGGGACCTTAAAAAAAGATGTTTGAATTCATGCCATAAAACCAAAATATTGAAAATGTGTTGTCCTCTATCTGTGATACCGAAGCACAGCCTCTGACCTGGAAGGCCATCTCTGTATTGTGTCTCCCAGGCTCATGTTTAAATTAAGGACTGAGGCATCGAGGGGCTAGACAAATCTGCTATGCCATGAGGCCATTAGAACCACGGCCCCTGAGGAATGATGCACAGTTTAAATTGAACCTCTGTAAATAGATTTCTCTCCTTGGTGCATAAAACTATTTCCAGATCAAGTTTAAAGCCACTGTGTGAGCTCGACAGTGCTGAGGCTGAAACTCTGCTGTGGAACCTTCTGAGTCCTTTGGACCAAACAGGAAGGACCCCTCCTGGACTACAGCTCAGCGAAGGCTCTACTTTTAAGTGTCCACAAACCTGATCATGTCAGTGGCCGCCCTTGAGTCCTACAGCTCCTGCTGTCCCCAAGGGCACAGACCCCACGGCACTGCAGGTCTCGTCTCGAGTCAGCATCTGAAGCCCAGATGAGACCGTGAGGGCCAACAGGGGTCATAGTGGGGGGCCACGACTTAGCCTCAGAAGTCATTCTCACCCTGTAGATTTCCAGCTGAAAACAGGAAACCGCTAAGAGAAAGGTATTCCCTTCCTTGGGCTTCTATTCCCAGACTCCATCTCAGAGTGGAGGACGCCAGGCCGCACAGCGGATCTGGTCCTGGGGCCTGGCTTCCAAGTCAGTGCTCGTTGGGTGGCATCCCACGCAGGCCAGGAAGGATCAAAGGCACACTTGATGTTGGAAACAGCAGGCTCCCGATGGGTGGGAGGCGTTCCAGGTGCACTGGGAACAGGAAAGGGCATGGCTGTGGTGAGCTGGGGAGTCGGGCTGCTGTCCAGGTCCCCGGGGTTCGCCCCCTGTCCACACCTGGGACCACCTGTGAGAGTCATGCTGTCCTTGGGGCTGGCTAGCGGTGGGAACTGGACTCTGTCCAAGCAGCTGCGTTTCTGATTTATCTACGTCCCTGGCTCTCTCTTCCTTTCCATCTCGTCTAGAGAGAAGCTGTGTCACCTCCGGTCCCCGTCCTCAGCAGGATGCAGGCGCCCTTCTGGCAGAATTCTGCAGAACGGAGTCTGGTGCCTGAGAGCAGAGCTGTGCCGGGGTGAGGGTGGGAACCACGTGCTCGTCAGCCCCGTGTCTTTGCTGGCACGTGCGCACACACACCGTAAAGGGGTGACCAGCAAACACAGGCGGAACCGCCCTTCTCTCTGAGATAATAAATCGCTGGATACCGGACATGGCTAGACGTATGTCCACTGCGGAGCTTGAAGGGAAAAGACGGCTGCTCTTTCTCAGGAGCAGAGCCCTCGGTTCCCCAGCTCCTCTCCTGGGCGCTGGCTAGAGACGGAGAGCGAGCTCACCCCCCACCCTGTGGCCTGATGTCCACCTCTGCCTTTAAGGAATGTGGCTAGTGTCCTGCCCCGGTCATGGGAACGACTCTGGTCTGATGCTCTCCTCACACCCATCACAAGAGGCCCATGTGGCCCTCCCGCAGGCCGAGTCCAGGCTGGGTGGCTGAGGAGCGGCACCTGGCACACTCACGTGGCCACCGGATGTCACCACACACTAGGACCCTCAGAGAGGGGACCCTGGGAAGGCAGCTCCCGACAGGTTCACCCACCGTGTCTGCTCAGCTTCCGTTTCTTGCCTGTGTTTTGGAATATGGGTGTTGGGAGAGGAGAGGGAAGGAGCCTGCCCAGGAGGCGGAGGTGCCTGCCCCCACCTGCCCCCCACCTGCCCCCCACCTGCAGCAGCCTCCATGCTGGGGCCCCAGGCTTGCAACTGTCACCCACCTCTGACAGTTGGGCCTGTCCCTTCCTGAGCTGAGAGTTTGGGAACAGCCTTCACTGGTCAGGCTAGTCCCCAAAAGGCCTGGTCTCCCTTCTCCAGCCTCCTTGACTCCTCTCTACCCCCGTTTCCCTCTAATGCTTGGGCCCTCGAGGTGGGCAAATTTAATTTCCATCTGCTCCTCAGGCACTAGGCTTCACCATTCACTACTTTTTTAACTCTCTCCCTGCTCGTCCCTGAAGGCAAGTCACCAGGCAGAATGCTCTTTTGTGGACAGGTCGGATCACCGGCTCCCGAGCTGCTCAAGGCTGGACCCTGTGAAGAGGAGGTGCCGTGCCCAGGACTGCGTGACCTCATTTCATGGAGGCATCCTGTGGCACGTCCAACCCTCTCCAGGTGAGGACAGTGGGACGTGGCAATCAGGAGGCCTGTCCCAGTCCATGGGTTCCCAGCTGCCCTGCTCCCGTTGCCCCAGCTGACGCCCTCCCGCCCGGCCTCCTGGCGTTTACTGGAGGGGCCGTTTGCTGGGTGCACAGCTCTGAAGTCTGCCTCCGCGCGTGCCCTGCCCTAAACCCAGTGATCACCCCACAGGAGGCACAGGGCGGGGGCAGAGGGACCTCCACACACGCGCTCTCGACCTCCGTGGAGATTGTGTTCCCGTCTGGCCTCCCCGCAAACTCTCTGCAATGAGGACAGTCCTTTCAGAAAAGGAGGACACAGGGACACAGGACAACTGGCTTCCCGCCTTCCTGCTGCTGGCTGACGGAGTTCTCCCTGCTGCTTTGGTAAGACACTAAGATGGCACTTTCCCATTAAGAAGTTAGTATTCTCACATGGAAAGGAATTAGCACGGGAACTGTCATTTGTGCTGATTAAGGAGACTTTTTACAAGACATCTGGAAGCAAGTGCGCTTTCACGGCAGATGTGCCTAAGATTCAGGTCCAGGGCTGAGGGCGTCCTGCCCAGCTTCTGTTCTGATTTCGTTTCAGGTCGGCCACCTGCGCGAGCTGCGCTGAGTGGTGGACGGCTGTGTTTCCTGAAGACATTTGTACATAAAAGCATGAGGAAAGGTAACCCGCCCACCTTCTCTGGTCAGCACTGACCTCTGCAGGGTCAGTGAGCACTGACCTGTGCAGGGTCAGTGATTGAAACGCGCTGAGGTCCCTCCTGACGGCTCAGCCTCACAGTGCGCTGGCAGGGGGAGGAACAGCAGGTCACTGTCAGTGCAGAGTGGACTCGTCCCGAAGTGACGGTGCCCGTGCTGGTGAGAGGAGCTGTGCCCTCTTTGTGGCCAGAGTGCTGGGGCCTCTGCTTCAGCCCCAGCCCAGCCCGCCCCTGGCGCCAGTGCCCAGCAGGCATGCCACCTGCCTCGGGGCAGCCCTCCTCCTTCCTTCAGAGAGGAGGCCACTGCTCATGGCTGGGCAGACCACGTTCTCTTCTGGTAATAAAAACGCACGTGCTTCCTGCCCCGAAATGCTCGAGAAGCAAGCAGAGACCGGAGACCCCGTTTCCCCTCTAAGGAAGAACGCGCTCAGCCCCTCCTCCGTGGAAGGCGCTGGGCTTATTTTGGGCCGACTTCAAAGGGAGCTGACTGTTACCGGGCGGGCGCTGGCTGGCTCTGGGGAGGAAAGGAGGAGACGGCGCGTTCCTAGAAACGAGAGCGTGCCCTCGGCCCTTACAGTAAGTGCCGCCGCTGCTGCGGGCGTGTGTGGCCTGGAGGCTGAGAACTTTCCGCCGGGGGCAGGCGGCCTTCCTGTAGCACCGCGTGGCCTCGAGAGGTGCGCGGCCGGTTTCCATTACAGCACAGACCCAGGGAATCCTCTGCGGTGTTCTCACGCAGGCCGGGGACCTTTCGTCTGTGGGTCGTGTTTGTATCCGAGAGCTGAATATTAATAACCTCGTGGCAGCAGAATGACTTTCTTAAAAAGGGGGTTTCCCTGTGTATGGGTGGCTTAACCTTTCCAAACACACGCTTCCACTTACACCCTGGGTGACTGATTCAGAGTCCATCAGCCCAGGTCTCGGTGCGGGACCCCAGGGGCTGTCCTGGAACTGCCCGGGGTGCTCGGGTGCACACGTGTGTGACCCAGGCCTGGACTTGCACTTCCCTGCTCACCAGAGATGACGCAGGGTTTCCTCCTAGAGGGAGGATGGATGAGGAGCCGGGGGTCCTGAGGAATTAAGGTAAGGGTCTGTGTGGCGGGGGAGCTCCTGAGTGGGATGAGCTGCGACGTTTTCCTCTGAAGATTTTACTTTAGAGCTCTACCTGTTGGCCCTTTTCTCCTTGTCAAACAAGCTACTTTAGTGAGCACTTCACTGTATGCGTGTCTCCACTGGCTTTGCTGCTTCTAGGTGTTCTCTAGGTATAAGGAGACTCAAGTAGTCGGGAACAATTCTGTGGTCCTCTTTCTTGGGAAGGCAGAGGGCTCCCCCGTCTGGGTCAGTGGTGACCAGGCCTGCGTCACAGGGGCCACCTGTGTTGTGTCTCCGTGGTGCTCTGTGCTCGTGCCAGGGAAGCCTGGCATCGTTTTAAGCAGTGCTTTCTGAATATCAAGGCGCTGGGATGCTTCATTGAGAGCATCACTCTCTCCCTATGGAGAATGGAGACTGAGCTTCCCTGGGAGTAATTCAGGTGCAGACAGTCAAATCGCCTCCCCAGGAAGGTCAGTTTGCAGCCAGCAGGGACAGGCTGGGTCCCTAACCTGCAACACTGTCCCAGGGCCGGGCTCCCTGCTGTGAAGGGCTGAGGGCCCTCCACAGACTGTCCCCACGGGGGTGGCCTGCAGGGCTCCACACAAAGGGCAGGAGCACCTCTCTGGAGTGGATCAGGTTTAGGAAATGGTTTTCAGAGAGGGTCTCCTCAATTTTCAGAGAGGATCTCCTCAATTTCTTGAGTCCATTTTTAAAAAATCTGAATTGCAATGTATTTTAAACTCCAGCAAATTAAGAAAATTCAACCACCCGCTCTCCTTTGCTGCTCCCGCATGTGTGCTGTCTCTGCTCCCGTCACCCTCGTCCTTTTGCTGTCCACTCCCAGGCCCCTGCTCACCAGCCCCACCCAGAGCCTCAGTCAGCATACCACCCGCTCCAGGTGCAGCCACTCCCTGGAGATGCGCACCCGCCCCACTTCTCCCAGTTCTCATGAGATAATGACATGGGAGGAGGAAGGAAGGATCTTCAAACACGAGAAACTGAATGTGAGACTCAATGCTCCTCCTAAGGAGCCTAAGACCCCCAGCTGTGGGGTGGTGGGCCTGGGCCCCTGAGCAGCAGGCCCTCAAGTCCTCCGCAGGCCTGTTGGCCTGGTGCCCAGGCAGCGCAGGGGCGGCGAGCGTGGGCAGGGTGGGGAGTTGTCCGTGGAAGGAGGAGGCCTGAGGCCACATGTCTGCCAGCCTAAGGCCTGCTCCTTCAGCTTCGCTCCTCCGTCCCTGGCCTGTGGACTCCTGAATCCCTTCCTCAATGAGATCCACAATGGAGGTGCTCAGGAGAGCCTGTTGGCCGGTTATTCTCCCGGAGGTCTGGGACTGTGATGGTTGGGATCGTTCAGATCTTTGTTCCATGAGGGGTGAAGCCTTCGGAGCAGAGAGGACACTGACTTTCCCCATGCATGTCCTCGGGTCTTTAAGAAAGAAGTGAGAATTTAAAAATTAATAAATCTGCTGAAATTGCACAGAGAGCATGAGTGGAAACTCGGTTTCATTTGGAGGGGTCTGGATTCTCACACAAGCACCACAGGGGGGTGGCCTGAGGCCACAGCCCAGAAGATGGGTCCCCTGGTGCCTCGGGGTAGGCAAAGCCCCAGGTGACAGAGCAGACAGGTGGGCAGCCAGCTCTCAGCTGGGAATCAGCTGATGTGGTCCTAGCAGCTTGATTGACAGATTGCCCCTCAGGGTGAATAACCTGCTTGCAGCTTTAAATTCTGCCTCCAATGGCAGACACAGTGGAGTGTCCCCTCAATGTGGCTGAGCCTGCCCAATGCAGCAGGTGTGCCCAGGTGGCCCCGCCGCTCGGCCCTGCACACCGTGGCCTGCCGCTCCAGTTCTAGGGAATGCATCCTCGTGTTTCAGAGGCTCCTTGCTTGGAAATTTGTTCAAAAACCTGCTGGGAAAATAGCTTATTATTTTTGAGTTAGGGAAGACAAAACAACTGTAGATACATTAAAATAAGAAAAATTAATCATCTTAGCTGGGAAATGGCACCCCTTTTGAATTTTCCTTGCAGAGGGAAACATAAAATACAGTAATAGTATGAAAACAATCAAACTTCATTTCTCATGAAAAGAAACACATCAAAGTGTTTAATGTGAAATTTAGTTCTGCTTCAGTAGGAGTGAAAGCAGTGAGATGAATTTCTAATTAGAGAGTGTCTTGCTGTTTAAAAACAATAAAAATATATTAAAATTATAACCACCATCACTAACATTAAGATATACTTAGCCTGAGAAGATCTTGGATCTTGAACTTCGCATGTGAAAGACAAAGGTGATTCTGACCTAGAACCCAGCACCCCCTTCACCTGGGTTTCTCATGACCAGAAGACAGTATTCATAAGCCAAGGGTCTGAGCTCAGGCATTATTTTGGATAATTACAATTGAACAGTCTTCCATTTATTTTCCTGGGAGGAATTGAAACAGCACATTCATTTAGATTTGTTGATCTGGGGATTGCCACTTGAATCTTGAGATTGCCTGTCTGGGTGGCCCCAGGTGTTCGATTGAGCATAGTTGATTGATTGACGACATGTTTTTAAGCATAGTCTCTGGTGTGGCTTCTCCTGCTAAGGGATGTACTCTTTCTTTATAGTTGCTCACGACCTGTTTCAGGGACAGGGAGGATCCCAGGCAGTGTGGCTTTGCAGACACCTGTAGGCAGGTGGGCAGGAGGACTAGGCCGGGGCTCGGGACTGGCTCCACTCCGCAGCTCAGCCCCACCTGGCCCTGCACAGAGGCACTTTGTGCTCACAGCCAAGGATGAGATGCGAGTGCGTAACAGGCACCCCACTCTTTTCCAATCTCCATGGGACTGTGGGCCCACGTCTCCAACTGCTATTCACAAAATACAGCTACTCCAAAGTTCAAAATTATTTTTATACTAGACTAGCTTCAAGTTCAGTTACTTGCTCAAATGCATACAAAATTTATATTTTGAATATAAAATACATACTGATAAGACAAGATTTGTAATATTGAAATGAAATCCTGGTGTTCAAAGATTCCTGACAAATCGGCTCAAGCTGACCTTGGCCACCTCTGCAGTGGGTGAGGGTCCATTGGAGGAGTGGGCACTGTGGGCAGGCCGCTGAGGAGGAGCTGAGGCTCCTCACCCTGGACAGAGATGGGAACAATCAACGTCCCATGAAACAAACACGACTTAATCCTACGTTTTCATGATTTTCAGCAGAACAATCAATTTTTATTAATAATAACATACATAATAACGTTCATGTCTCACAAAAATCACTTACCCTCTGGGCTTCTCTGCGAGTTTTGAAAGATTAAAAAGGATTTAAATTCCATCACATTTGTTTGGAGCTCACCGTTTGGCAGAAACAGGAGACAAAGCATTTCGTAGTGCAAATTAGCCAGAGGTCCCTTTCAAACGGGCCATTTTGTTTGGTTGCTCAGCCCCACCTTCTTGCTTTTGAGGAGGAAAGTACTAGCTTCACTCTGAGAAGGAAGATGCTCCTGGGGGCTGGGGTGGGAAGTTCTGCGGCCGGTGTTTTGTTTGTTTTTTTCGTTGTGTTCAGGTGTAGGTGACAGTGGAGTGCACTTTGACTTGTTGTGCATACATGGAGTATGACTGATTCTAATCGGGACCCCATGCTTGTGTGTGTGCCTGCTGTGGAGTTTCACTGCGGTGGACTCGTGTATGACATAGGAAAGTGATGTCCCATTCATTCCACTGCCTGTAGATCAGAGAGAAAATGAGATCCACATCTTTCGGTTTTAAGTCAAATCATATTTCTAATATACATGTTTGAAAAGTTGAATTTGTAATTTGGGGAGCCTAATGAAATTCTTCAATAAGGTCCACAATGTGAGAATACTTCCAAGAAAAGAACTGGGTAAAGACCCAGAATAAGTGCCTTTCTAACTGCAGAATGAAAGGCCCTTCCACGGACAAGAAAAGCCTCTTGCTCCAGTAGGAACTGGTCCTGGGTAACCTTTCACCAGGCTCTAGGACGGGAGCACCAGCGGCGATGTGGCAGTGATCCTGGGATGACCGCTTTTCATAGCACATCAGCATCAGGGCGACTCTGGCCATTACAGTGTCCCGCTGCTTCCCATTTCAGAGATGGTGATAAAGACTGTACTCAGAGACACACAGGTTGGTGACAGCCCTGGCTGCAGACAGAATCTTGGTCTCCTGGTTTCTGATTGAGAAACATTTCCAACCTCAGTTCCCAGTTGTGCATGTAGAGGAAAGGCTGGTGTCTGATGGGCTTGAGCTGCAGAGAGCATGGGGAAACCTCATTGCTGTAAGGAAAAGGATTCTTGGAAGGAAGTTGGTGACAAAAGTCCCCTGATTTGGCACCTTTCTCAGAAATATGAAATGGAAAAAAAAAAAACCCTGTAACTCTTTGGGGTATTTCATTTGGCCCGGTGATGTGTACCCCAGATCTTCCTTCTTCTCAACGTTCTCTGAGCCATGACCGTAAGTGAGAGTGGGGTGAACTTTCCTCCAGTTTCTCCCACCCAGCCGGGCCGTCAGGTGCTGAGGTGCTGGTAGGAGCCGCAGCGTCACTCGCGCGAGAGGTTGGGAGCGAGGAGGAGGACGGAAGCTCCTGCCGTGACTGGTGGGCTGTGTTCAATCACATCCGCCTCGTTCTGCATGGAGGTCATCAGAAAGGCTCGGTGGTGTCCTGAGTTCGTACCTGTGAATTTGGGTTGGTGTCATGGTCACCTGACATGTCCGTCACCCTGTTTCCAGGCAGATTCCCTTTCTTTTATCAGGGGTATAGTGACTGACAGGGAGCTAGGGGAATAAAGCTTCTTGGACCCACAAACTAGCTATGTCCTGTGTAAGGAGTGGTTAAAGGCATTATCAGGAAGACCTACTGGAGATTTCTGTGCACGTCCTTTTTGCCTATAACAGCAAGGATTTTTAAAGGATTATAAAATGTTATTATTTGCATATTGGCGACCAATGGCCTTTGCGAATCCCAGAAATCCACAAAAGTCACTAAAAGTGAACAAACCGTAAGAGGATTCTCTTGTTGCTCCACAGCGTTTGCCAACAATGGATTTTAATGCTTTCAATGGAGACATTCGCTGCCTGGGTCACCCAGGCCACTCCCCACCCACTGTCCCCGCTGCTGGGCCTCCTGGCTCTGAAGGCCCGTTCCCTAAGGGCTGCTGCTCTTCTCCAGCCTCCCCTGAGCCCCCAGGCTCTGCCCCGCGGGCCTGGCCCTCAAGGCGGCCAGTGCTCTCAGCTCAGGTGCTGCTCTGACTTCGGCCTCTGCGAGCTGAGTGGCAGGCTCACCAGCACTGGGTTCGGTCTGTTCTCCCAAGCCTATAAAGGCACTTTTGGGGGCACTTACATAACTTAGATGAGCTGCACATAGCCGATGGCATATGAGTACAAAAAGGCAGAATCATTGTTTCCACACAAACTGGCCTGAATACCTGGGAAACATCCAATAAAGGTAGCCACCAGTTTAAGTTGCATGTGGATGAGACAAATGCAAAAAATCGGAAAAATGCCTTAAAAAGCTAAAAGCGCTCTGCTTCCCGACTGCGTTGTTCCATGATTCTCGTTCCTTTGTAAAGAAACTAAAATGAGCGTTGATGAAGGACTGACCGGGACCAGGAGGCCCCGCTGGACACAGGTAGGTGCCTGCTGGAAAGCGGGGCACGCAGATGATGTGCAGTGCACGCCAAGTTCACCGCAGCGCTGTGGCACCACGGATTACTCTTCATGAGTTCCA
>JAJEJO010001670.1:144478-212310 GCA_020662805.1 Glaucomys volans
GAACCCAGGGTGTTCAACCACTGGCCCACATCCCCAGCCCTTTTTTGTATTTTACTTAGAGACAGGGTCTCATTGAGTTGCTTAGGGCCTTGCTAAGTTGCTGAGGCTGGCTTTGAACTTTGGATCCTCCTTCCTCAGCCTCCCCAACCTCTGGGATTACAGGCGTTCACCACCATACCAGGCCAAATTTGTTATTAACTGACTACCTGCAGGTCTCTTATGTGATCAATAAAAGCCTTTTTGTATTCTTAAATACTAAAATATCATTTTGAAAAAAATCAGTATAAGGGCTTTTTTCTTCTAACTGTATGAATATAGAATGTACCTTTTCAGCATATGATCTTACAGAATCTTTGCTGGTCATATGTAGATACACAGACCAGAGGGAAGGTCATTTTGATAATGGCTTCGCTAGGAAATTCCATCTGAAGTCGTGGGTCTGGTTAACATTTGGTTTGAACTTAGTGCCTGTGGGCACTGGAGCATGGAGTTCCTCGGTAGGTGTCACGAGCCGTACCTGGTGCCACACGGGGAAGCCGTCTCAGGGTAAATCTCTGTCGGCCTCAGGGCCTCTGCCTGTGTGGGCCTCACACCTTGAAGCGACTACGTTTTGACAGGTCCCAGTGCCGCAACACAGACGTGACCAGCACAGCCAGCACACACATGGGCCTCTTTCACTGTGATGTTCGCAAGGTCTCTAGGCTGACTTTGACTGACTGGTAACACCCGCCCCCAGTCCTTCAACCTGACTTTAGAAATCCCAGGTGTGGAAGGCTGTCACCAAGAATGGCAGAAGCCACGTAGAATCTGGCTTGCTTCCCTAAGTCAGCCTGTCCTCGGAAGCTGGGTTACGTTGGAACTGTGGGTGTGCAAACTTCTGCTTAAGCAATCTTCTCTGATGTCCTGAAACCCATCCAAGAATCCAAGGCATCTTTTGGTTAAGTTAAACAGAAAGTGACATCGGCTTCTTTAGTGACAAAGGAACCCACTGTATAAAGGAGTCGTGTCAGGAGAGGAAGAGAAGAAGAAAGCAATCAAGTGTGCAAACAGAGACACCCACTTGCCACTCCCTGAGCAGACGCTGTCAGCCGCTCGGGTCTCATGGCCAAGCTCATGTTCTGCATTTACCCTCGTCTTGCCAGGGAGACAGAATCACAAAGCAACAGTAAACAAAGTGTCAATCCTTTGGCTTCACATTTGGTTGATATAAAAAAGGCAAGAATAAAACAATGTAACCACTAAAATACTTAAAAATAAAGCCACATAAATAATCTAAAACTATATACTTACGTCTCTTCTCGGTCAGTGAGGAGGCAGGTACTTTACCACCCTGCATTTACAGGAGCAAGGGAGGTGACCCAGAGGGTGCCTGGCAGTCCCACTTCTGATCCCGAGTTAATTGCTGCCCTGCCCCATGTCTGAAGTGTGCAAAGGAAGGTGCTTAATAAAGCAAGAGAAGAGGCCAGCCCCACCATTTCCCCCGAGCTTTCTTACTCCAACTGACGCTGCGGAGCTTGCCTGGCTTCCCGTATTCGCCAAACTTTAATCAGATTAGGTAGACACTTTCCAACACTTTCAGGAGAACGTGCCATGGATTCTAGAAATCTCTTTAAAGGAGGATCTCAGCATTTGGTGGACGGCAGGTGTGGGACTTGAGCAGGGCACTGTGGTCATACTTCCTACACACAAGTCACACATCATGGTCCAGCGCCCCAGGAACCGCACCCATGAGCGTGTCTGGGCAGAAAGATGGCTTCCCAGAGACCCTACAGGCCGGGGAGGAGGGTCATGGACATGGGGGCAAAGGAGGACCGTTGCCTGTGACCTCGAGGCTGACAGAGAGCATGGCAGGCACTGCTTACTTTGACCAGGCAGAGAAACTGACCACCTGAACTGCAGTCCTTCAGAAGAAGCAACTGGACATCTGCCTGGAACGGTGAGGGCCAGGCAGCCTCCTCCCCGCCCTCCACTGCTGGTGTGCACACCTGTGTGCCAAAGTGCACCATCTCTGTGTCTCGCTGGGTGACCCACGTCCACGAGACGTCCAGCACAGTGGAAGTGTTTTGAACCACATTATAGGAGAGTTAGAGGACCGAGTTGGAGGGTGCCATGGCTTAGATGTGGGGTGTGCCCAAAGCTCCTGTGTTAAAACAGGGTGTTCAGAAATGAGAAGGTTGTGCTGTGAGAGCTGCGACCTGATCAGTCCATCCTAGTGGGAAGGGCTGGCTGGGGGCTAACTGTGGGCAGCTGGGGCGTGGCTGGAGGTGACCGCTGGGCGTGTCCTGGGAGGGTGCATCTTCCCTGGCTCCTCCCTTCTCTCCCTGCCTCCTGACTTTGCCATGAGGGAGCAGCTTCCCTCCACCGGGCCCTTCCGCCATGATGCTCTGCCTCACCTAGGCCCAGAGCAATGGAGTCAGTTGTCTGAGGACTGTGACCTCTGAATCTGTGAGCCCCAAATAAACTTTTCCCCTTCTAAACCATTCTTGTCAGGTATTCTGGTAATAGCAAAAAAAAGAAAAAAAAGGAAAAGGAAAGTTGACCGACAGGGTCACTGCTGTGTGCTCCTAGAGTTGGCCGTGCTGTGCCGACCCAGTGCTTCCTGGCTTCTTGGATCAGGTGCCCAGCCACAGCCTGTCCCCTGGTCCCCACACCAGCCAGTAAGAGTTCATGCACTTTGACCTCCCATGAGACTGATTCTGTGCTTCTCTGCTCAGTGAGAGACTGCAGGGGAGAGAATTCCTCATCTCAGGCTTAATGTTGCCTTGACTGGTAATTAGCAGAGATCACGTTCCCAGGGGTACGGAAACCTTTGTTATATTCTACAAGACTTCTGAGGTTGTCTGTTTTCACTAAGATTAAAAAGAGAAGAAAAATATGAGGCACTGGCATTGAGCAGGCCCCGGGTCCTCGGCTCAGCTTGGTTCTATTTATCGGCTTCCCTTTGAAGGAGAAGGCCTCTTATTGCAGAGTCATTTTCTGACAATCACCTTTGCTGCTGTTCGGTTGGGAAAAGCATCGCTCCAGGTAGTAGGGTGGAAAGGCCTGCGGTGGAAACTGACAAGCTAAAGTAGACCGTGGTCGTGCCTGGAATACTGCTTCTAGTTCCCTCGACGGGACTTTTCCTTCCTGGATAGAACAATAGATGTGAATTCCAGCCATCAAACGTCGACTTGGAAAGGGAATGAACGCTGGATGGTGCAATCCCTCCAGACGCCTGTCCCTGTCTGCTTCCACCGCCTCGGAGGGATGAGCTGTCAGCCTGCAGGGGGGATGGCTCCTTCCCTCACGCCACTGTGTCCATCAGAGTTCCGATGCTACACGTCATTCCCTAAGAAATATGTCTTCACGAGGTTTCATGGGTGATGTGCAATACATCCCACGTGTGACATTATGACTTTTAAAAATCAGGACTAAAGTAGCTCTCACTTTATCTCAGACTTGAAACCTCCTCTGTGCCATGTTTGATGAGTGAACAGCAGGAATCGAGGACAGTAGTCACAGGGCCTGGCCGTTGATTAGCCAGGCCATGTGTCCTCCCTGGGCCTGTCTCCTGTGCTGTGGTTCTTGAAGGATTCAATGAGGCTGTTACAGATGTCCCTAACCCTCCTCCACCATCTACCTCGCCAGCTCGCGTGGAGACTCGTCTGGCAGAAGCTGCGGGACAGGCCGTGACCAGGTGTCCCTGCCTTCCTGGGCGGGCAGACAGGAGCCGGTGCGGCTCTGCAGATGAGGAGACTGCGCTCCTGGTGGTCCCATGCCTCTGGCAGTCCTGGGGCATCTGCGTTCATGGAGTAGCTGGCTACTCTGGTGGTAACAGATGACTTTTAAACAACTGTCACAGCTGAAAACAAAGTGCAACAGCAAGCCACCTCCCACGCCGCGCCAGGTGCCAACACCTGAAATGGATCCTTCTTGGAGCATTTCAACAAACAAACTCTTTTTGTTTGTTTTCACAATTCTACAGAAACTCATAAAACTCAGGCAGACTGGCTTAGTATTTCCCAGACTTAACCCCTCAACTTGCTAATGGATCACAGCAATCACTGGTTTCCAGCGGCACTTAGAAGGTGCTAATTGCCTGCAGGAATTGGCTTTTAAACACACACAAGCCTTCAAGTCCTCCAGCCCCAGGATCCCCGTCAGCCCGCCGAGGTAGCCGCCGTCGGTGCCATGTGTGACCACAGTTTGGGCTTAAGTTGCCGTTAATACTGAACAGGAAGGGAGGGAATAGAAGGTCTGCGTCTGCGCATGGGGTTCTCCCTCTTTTCTTTTCATGGCTGCACCCCAGCTCTCCTGTTGCCCTGAGAAGCATGGCCCTAATCACTAACGCCCTTGGGGCAAAGCCAGGACCCGAGGTGCCCCAGGGGTGGATCTCTGATTGGTGGCTGGGCCCTCCTGGCGAGCTCTGCTGGCTGGGGCTGACTCGACCTCTGGCAGCATTCACAGAGCATGTCCTGCGTGCTGCAAGGCCCAGCTCTCCTCTGGTCGCTCCTGGACAGTCTCTCCCTGTCACGAGAATCCTCCCTCAGCTGCAAGGCCACCTGTGTTTATTCTCAGTGTCCTACCTGTGATTGAAAGTAAGCAGAAGGCAAGTGTGGGCCGTCCTCCCTGTAGCTGGCAGGGCGAAACAGACATGAGAATAAAAACATGGCCCTTGATGGGAAGGGACTGAGCAGGTGGCCACTCCTTGGTGACCGCACGGCCTCATGTCCTTGGTGTCTTTTTTTTCTTTCAGATTCCATGTGGACAGTTTGTAAGCAAAAACAAGGAACAAGACAAGAAGCTGGACATGCTCCCCCAGCAGCCTGAAGACCCTGAGAGGTAATGCTGCGTCTCACTCGGGGGTCGCACCCTAAGGCAGTGGTCTGATCCGAGGGCTCTGCTTGTCACAAAGGCAGTGGCTGCGTGGATGGACCTTGGGGCGTGGATGGGAAGCGGAGGCGGCCGGCAGGGTGGACGTCTGGACAGGTTTTCCTTCGTTGCTATCCAGGGCATGGGGAGCATGGTGGGCGTGGGAATGTTTGATTTTAAGGAATTGGGCAGTTTTCCCTGATGAGCTTGGGACGCGGGGTGATTCCTCTTCAAGGCGAATTTCTCCTAGGAAACAGCTCTTTCACCAACAAGGCGAGGGCGTGTCTGTCCTGTTGGTTTCGTCCTTAGTTCAGACGTAGGGTGAGCAGTCCTTCGTCACCACCGTGCTCCTCCCGCCAGTCCACAAGCCTCCCCTCAGCACCCCCGCTCTGGCGCGGGCCTAGAGGGCTTCCTCCGCACCTCACGGGCACCCCTGCCTGCTGCCGCCTCTTGCGGAAGGTCGATGCGGCCGGGCCCTGCCCTCAGCACTGGCAGCTCAGGAGTGCAGAGAGAGCCCGTGCCTACACCTGAGAGGAGGCAGGGGGCTGCCCCCCAATCTAAAAATGGTCCAGGAAACACCAAGACTCCTATTCTTGTGTGTGTGTGGGGGGGGTAATAAGGAATTGAACCCAGGAGCATTTAACCACCGAGCCACATCCTGAGCCCTTATCATTTATTTATTCTTAAATTTTGAGATAGGGTCTCACTAAGTTGCTTAGGGCCTTGCTAAGTTGCTGAGGCTGGCCTTGAACTTGTGATCCTCTTGCCTCAGCCTCCTGAGTCACTCGGATCTCCGTTGTGCACCGCCGAACTTGGCAAGACTCGTGTTGTACATCAGCCTTTCTCACAGGAGGGTTCTCAGACCATGGGTGTGGGGCACTCAGGTTTGCAGTCCGTGTGAAGTTGGACCCGTGCATACTCCAGTAAGCAGGTCCAGACGGTGGGCAGGGGCAGCCCTCAGGAATGTTGAACAGGGACGGACAATAGCAGCAATGTTTAAAGGGACTGGCCAGCGGGGTGGCCAGGAGCCCTGGTGACTGGGGATATTGATCCCCTCACATTCAGCACCTTCAGTTAGGGGGTGGCCCTGGCTGCACAGCAGGTGACCTCCTCGCCAGGCTCTTCCCTGTGACTGTGCAGAGCGCTGTCCTGCCTGATCAGCAGGGTCTCATCCAACTCAGGGAAGTCTCAGCCACTCCACAGAACCTGTGAGAAGCAAATAAGTGCACCCCACAGGAGGAGGTGCAGATAGTGTGGATGTGGGAAGGAGGGAGGAAGAGGAGGGAAGAGGGGGAGGGGGGAGGGAGGAGGACGGGGGAGGGAGGAGGAGGGGGGAGGAGGGAGGAGAGAGGAGGAGGGAGGAACAGGGAGGAGGGGGGAGGGCGGAGGGACCGCTTCCACAGAGCCAGGGCTGCTCTCGCCTCCCCACAGCCCCTCGGTCCTTACCTCTGGGGGGTCAGCTCGGCTGCTGCAGGAACAGAATGACGGCCTGGGGCGCCTTCCACCTGGCATCCCGCTCCCCTCCAGTCCTGCTGCGCAGGGTCAGGGTGCCGGACAGCCATCAGTGGCCCGGCGGTTCCTGGCTCCGGGACAGCACCCTGGAGCACGCCTTCCCACACGCAGCGTGGAGCCGTGGAGCCGTGGAGATGTGGGCGCTTCCTTCCCATGTGAATAGCACCCTCCCTTCCAGAAGCAGTAGAGTAGCCAGGCAGCTGCTGGCTATTAAAGGTCCCTTACAGTCCATTTCTGTGGCCCATAAAGGGAAGGGAAGCATAGGGACAGTTATGGGGCGACAGGCAGATGTTCCAGAGGGCACAGGGCTTCGAGCGGTAGGTGGGAACGGCGCCGGTCTGTCGCAGGGTTTCCTCAGAAGCCGCTGCTTCGGGCCTCCGGGCTGAGCCCCGTGTTACCCGAATGCGCATTAGACAGATTAGACGATCCTGGAAAGGCCAGTAAGGGCCTGTCGAGTTTGGAAACGTCAGTCTGCTCTTGGTTGGGATCTTTTCTACTCCTTCACACAAATTAAAATGTAAAACGTGATCATCTCGGTGAACTGTCAGCTTCCCCTTGACACACAGCGCAGCACGGTGTCCCTTCAGCATGTGTGTCCCTTCAACACGCGTGTCTTCCCGTGTGGGCTTGCTTAGGAGTGGGTGGGGCCTGCTGGAAATCTGTGTGAAATGCATTTTCATTGCTCACTTGTAATTTGCACCACTTTTTAGTTTCCTGCGTTGAACTAAGACTCCTGTCATTGCTTCATATTCTGGATATTCTGCCCTGTCAGGATTCATTGCTTAAAACCTGCGTCCCCGTCCTCCAGGCCAGCTGAATGAGGCACCGTTTCCCACTTCACATCTAGGGAACATTCCTGCTGAGGCATTTCCACTCTCACACCCCACCGTGCTCCTTGCTTTTACCGTGAAAGTGCCTTTCTTCTCTTACATTGCCAGATCAGTGTTTTAAATTGTCCCAGAAAATGCTAGCAGATTAAAAAACAAAATAAAAATTACTTTAAGATAAAAAAAACCACTTGGTTGCTTTCCTTTCTTCTTTTCATTTTCTCTGCGCTGTCGCCACCCACGTGCTGCTTCTGCGACTGAGCCCCGATGCACCGACAGGACGTTAAATGCACACATCAGCAACAAGTCTACAGTAGGCTGCAAGCTGCAGAGCTGACTTCAGGAGGCAGCCTGTGCCTGGCTGCCTGCTGCTCTGGTGGGAACCACGGCGTGGCACTCGGTCAGTGCTCAGAAGACGCTGGCGGAGTGGCCGGGTGAGCGGCCCCCTCAGCGGTGCCGTGGCCCAGGTTGAGCAGAGTGCAGCTCCCACCATCCCAGCCTAGCCGCCTCCTTGCCATCCTCCTATCCTCTCGGTCTTTCTCTTTCACACGTAGGTTTTACTTTCTAATTATGGATTTAGAAGAGATTATGAGTCAGTTCTTTCTGCGTGCGGCAGCTCCAGAGACGTTGGGTATGTACAGAGGCTTTGGGGATTGCAGACTGGACAGGAAAAAGAAAATACAGCTCAGGTCTCATCCGCCACCTGATGTTTCAGGGAGAATGTTTCAGGTCTCTGCCTCCCTTTCTGTTGTCTGTCAGAAGGATGCAGTGTTCCATTTTCCAGCATGCTTTAAGACTAGGTGCATTGTGAACATTTTCTCCAGTAAGTACTTGCACCGTACTCAGTTCTGTAGCAGACTCGGTGTATATTTGACCGATTCTCTGAGACATTCAGTTTGAATTCTTTTACTATTAAGAATGCACTACAACCAACATGCTCCTATTTAGATGCTCTCAGGGTGAATTCTGAAAGTCTCCTTGATTGAAAAGCTTGAGGCGTCCTCATGCATGACCCTGCCCTTCCCGCAGGACGCAGCACCAACTCCCTTCCCTTCAGGGAGGACAAGGGTCTTTTTAGAAATGTTACATGGCTCCACACGCTGTTCCCTGTTGGCATGCTCAGTACTTCATCTGCTCCAGATCTCTTTCCCAGCTGGGAACGCTCTTCGTCTCGGAGGTCAAAGTCGCTACCTCAGGGTCGGCTTCCTGGGTACTTCCCTCACCAAAGCAAGTGAGCCGTCCAGGGGGTTTTCTCTGGTCCACCCATCTCATCAGTCCCTTTTTTTGTTTGAACAGCCTCATTCTTTACCTCTGTCCTCTCTCTCCTTCCTGGCTTCTCACTCTGTGGCCTGCATGGTAACTTGTTTGCCTAGAACTTTCTTTACCATCTCGGGACACCTGATCTTCGGCTCCTCCCTGGCTGCTCAGTTTTTGCAGTTTCTGGTCATGGAGACATGGCTGACTGTGGGCATTTACAACAGTCGAGAGCAGGAGAGCTGGACCACGGCAGCTGGTGGTGGGAGTCCATGCAGCCCCGGTCCCACCCAGTCCTCCCTGGGGCCCCCATCCTGGAACCCAGCGGCTCGGGGTCTCTGCTCTCCCATAGACGCGGCATCTGGCCACACCTGGCTGTGCAGGCCCACATGAGAGCAGTCGCAGGACCGCGGGCTCCAAGTCAGACGGAAGCCCCCCGCCCCCCGGGTTCCACCTTCCTTCAGCTCCTGGCGAGCTCAGCTCTCAGCGACTCTCGGGCTCACGGGCTTGTGCTTGACTGTGTTTCCTTCCCCAGACTGGACAGCACTGTGTTCACACGGACAACGCGCACCCCCCTCTGTCTTTCCCTTGGGTTTATTGGAGAGGGACAGTGTTGGAGTGGCAGACCCTGCGCCGGGAGCTCAGTGGCTGCCTCTCAGACGCTCGGGCAAACGGTCCCTACCGCTCAGTGGCTTCTCTACGGCTTCGGTTTTAACTTCCTCTGCTCCAGGAAGTGGATTACCACTTCTGCTTTTCTTCTTCTAAAAACTGGTTTTAAACATCTCCTCCACTGTTGTTTCCTCTCCCAATCCTCTTTGCCTTGTGGTTTAAGAAAGGTCTAGAAAATCCATTTCTTGGGATTTTAACCGAGCGTCAAGAAGCAAAAGAGGAGTGGAATCCATAGGTTCCCTATGCCTCATTGATATGCTCACCTGCTTTTTATTGAAACAGCAAATCAAGGTCAAACTGAAGGGTTATTTTGTAAGTGAAACTAAGTGCATGTTTTGTGACTCGGTGTTTTCTGAAGCTTTGAGCTCCGGGCCGGGACGCGGTGAATCACCGGTTGTGCCGTTTCCAGTCAGCCTCGGGGTGCGGCTTGGCTGGCTCAGGGTGCTGCACCTGAACTCTTCCTCGCCAGGCTCCACTCTGCTTTCTTCTTTGCATTTGTTGGGGTGCCTCAGCCCAACCCCTTACTTTCAGTGTTTCTGAATAACTTTGTTGGGCTGTGTCTCTTTCTGTTCTTGACAGATTCGGGTTTTCTTGAAACAGCATTGAGGTCCTGCCTGTTGGATGGAGGAGCTAGCCCCATTGACGTTCTTGGTGTCAGCAGGTTTCATCCCTTCATGGCTGAGTAGCGTCCCCTGGTGTGTGGGGGCCACACATCCTCTGTCCAGGTGTCCATGATGGACACTTGGTGGCCTCTATACCTGCTGCTGGGAGCTGTGAGAGAACGTTCTGAACATGCGCCGACTGCGTTCCCTGGATGCACCTGCTGTGGGCGGCTGCATCAGAAGAGGCTCCGTGTGGACTTCCCGAGGAGGCCGGGCCGTGTCTCACGATGGCTGTGCTAATTCCAACCCGCCCACAGCGTCGCTTCCCTGTTCTCCCGTCTGTGGCTTTGGGTCTTGAGGAAGGTGGTGTCTCCCGGGGGTTTGGTCTGCATCTCCCTGATGGCCGGCGATGCCAAGCCCCTTTTCTCCTTTACCTGCGTGGCCGTTTGCATGTGTCCCCTGAAGGAATGTCTCTTCGGGCCTCTGCCTATCTTGATGGGGCCGTTTTCTTGCTGTTAAGTTGTGGGTTCTTCATCTGTTTTAGGTGTTCGCCCCTTGTCAGATGTAGTTTGCAAGCATTTCCTCCCGTCTGGAGTCGTCTCCTTACTGTGCCGATGGCTTCATTGCTGTGTGGTAGATTTTTAGTTTCATATATTCCCACTTGTCTATTTTTTATTTTGTTGCTTTTGCATAATTCATTTGAGTTTTACTTTTCTGTGATCGGAGCTGCTCTTCTCTGTCTGAAAGTGTTATTTAGAGACGTTCACTCCTCACTGGAGAAGCAACCTCACTGCAGTTTTCCTTTGCTTCATGCTTGGTGGTGAAATCTTGATTCCTAAGTATTATTTTCTTCTTGTAGATTTTTTTGTGGGCGCTTCACGTCATTTTATAATGATTTTTAAGTATCATGTCTTCCCAGGCTGGAGACACTGTTTCTGCGTGGCTTTGATGAGGGCGTCTTGCATTTCTCAGTTTGAGAGCGCCTTCCTCTGCAGGCAGAGTTGAATGCTGTTTCTTTACAGCAGGGTGTTTGGAGGTTGGTGTGTCCTTTGCATTCGTTTCTGGAAGGCTCCACCTGCAGCTTGCTTTCTTCTGAACTTACCCACCAAGACCCCTGGAGGGGCTGTCTCCCTCCATGGCCCGGCTCCCCCACACCTGCGTGCAAAGATGGTTCTCCCCAGTCCCACACACTTGCCTGTCTCAGGTCCTGGCCACCTTGGCTCTCAACTGTCTTCAAAGGTATTTATGAACCCAGCGTCTTTACAGATGGAAGCTGCTGCAGGGCAGTCCACCTGCTTCAGGACACGAGCACCTTCCTGTTGCAGAGGGACAGCTCAGGCACAGCCAGAGGAGGGGGTGCACAGGCAGGGGGACCCAGGCACAGCACTTCCCAGCCCTCCACGCCCTCAGCTCCATATGCCAGGGCGCCTGGCTGGCGCTTTCCAGGTCTGCAGGAGTTCCTGAGGGTGTGGCCTGGGCTCTGGTCTTCTGGTCATCCGGTTCCATGGACTTAGGTGTGGTTGTAGAAATGACAAAGGACAGTTCCATCCCTTAGGGAATTCCAAGGGGACGGGAGCTCCGTGCCAGGAACCAGGGGCCAAGAGCCAGTGCATTTCCGTTGCTGCCCACCCAGGTCGGGCATCTGGCCTGGCCTGCCCTGCTTCCCTGTGGCCCATGTGCCCGCAGCCTGGGAGTGGCTGCTGCTGTTCCCCCACTCACGGTGCTGGAGTCGGCGTGGGAGCAGGTCAACAGGATGCTTCAATCAGCCGCCGAGGGCACAGCAGGGAGCACACCCAGGGCGAGGTGCCTCCTTCACTGACGCGCTCCAGTTAAGTCGTGCATCAGTGGCATCAGTGTGTCCCCGTGACAGCACCCCACCCCCACACACCCGGGGAGTCGGGCTGTGGGCAAGGACTTGCTTTACCTCTGCCCCCCATCCGTGGCTCCCTGTGCTCTGGGTGAAATGCATCACTGGTCACGGTTCCCACAGAATTGGGCTGTTCTCTCTGCACTTCTGAACAATTCCCTGGACGGTCGGGATCCCTTCATCTCCCTTCTTCCGTTGCCAGCAGTTAATAACAGCAACAAACAAACTTCACACAAAGCAAAACGAGTGAGGCCAGAGCACCGTACCTCGGCCGCAGCCTGGCGGTGCTTCCACGGAGAGGTTTCCTCCTCTGAGCAGCGCCGAGCCCTCTGCAGTCGCTAGTTAGATTATTTCTGTTTTGGATACAACCCTTCTGCATGCAGAGCAGACAGCTTGGTACCCCTGGGAGCCTAGTACAGGATAAAAGCACCGGATATGCCCCGTGTAGCATTTCAACACCTTCAGAGTGACTTTATTCCGGAATGTCGGAACACTGAGAGAAGGGTTGGGTAAATGCTTCCGCCGACGCTGAGTGATCATGGATTTTTTATCAGAACACAGGAGTTACACACAGGAGTCAAGCTCATGCTGACAAAGTCACACACGCAGGGCATTGGCTCTCAGCCCTCGCTCCTCCTCCCGTCCTCCCTGCTCCACTGATGTCCTCTCGCTCGTCTGTTTAGTTTTGGAGGTGCTTTCTACGTCCATACCAAGGGGAGCCTCCCTGTGGTGTATTTAGACACGCAGACAGCCTGACTTTTAATCCTTCTGGATTTCCTCCCCTTTCCCATTCCTCCTCCCCGCTTCCAATCTCCGTCTACTCCACGGACCGTCCCTGTATCTTTAGGGTATCCGACCCCCTCCTTCTTCACCTTATTTGGCTCTAGCTTCCACATATGAGATAAAACATCTGACTCTTGATTTTCTGAGTCTGGCTTTTTTCACTTCGAATGATGTTCTCCAGTTCCATCCATTTGAGAGCAAATGCCAAATTTCATTCTTCTGTATGACTAAGAAAACTCCATGTATATATGCCACAATTTCTCAATCCATTCAACTATGGAAGGGCATCTGGGCTGGCTGGTTCCATGATTTGGCTATTGTGAATTGTGCCACCATGAGCCTTGCAGAGGTTGTGTTGCTATGGTATATGCTGATTCTAGTTCTTTAGATAAATACTGAGGAGTGGGACAGCTGGGTGGTATGGTGGGTCCACTCCTAGTTTTTTGAGGGATCTCCATACTGCTTTCCAGAGTGGCTGCCCTAGCCTACAGTCCCCACAGTGTATGAATGCACCTTCCTGCCCAGATCCTCACCAGCACTTACCATTATTTGTGTTCTTGATCATTGCCATTCTGACTGGAGTGAGATGAAACCCTCGTGTAGTTTTGATTTGCATCTCCCTGAGTGCCAGTGGTGGTGGACATTTTTTTCAGGTACTTGTTGGCCATTTGTGTTTGTGCCTTTGATTAAGTGCCTGCTTACTTCTTTGGCCTATTTATTGATTGGATTATTTGATTTGGGGGATCGAAGTCTCTTGAGTTCTTTATGTGTCTGGACATTAATCCCCTGTCAGAGCGGCAACTGGCAAGCTCTCCCATTCTGTAGCCTTTCTCTTCACACTCATTTCCTTTGCTGGGAAGCCTGTTTCCAGGCGATGCTGTCCTATTTGTGGACTCTTGGTTTTATTTCTTGAGTTTTAAGAGTCTTTTTGAGGAAGTCAGTGCCAGCATCTGTATGATGGTGAGTCGACCACACCTCTTCTTCTAAGGGTTGCAGGGTTCTGGTCTAATTCCTAAGTCTTTGATCCACTTTTAGTTGAGTTTTGTGTGGGTTGAGAGATTGGGATCAAGTTCCAGTCTCCTCCACACAGCTCTCCAGTTTCCCCAGCACCGTCTGTTAAAAAGGCTGTCTTCTCTCCAGCACGTGTCTTTGGCACCTTGGTCGAGTTTCCAGCAGCTGTAGGTGTGTGGGTTTGTCTCAGTGCCGTCATTCTACTCCCCTGTCTTCCTGTCTGGCTGGATGCCAGCTCCATGCTGTCTTGTCACTTGGCTCTTCAGGACTCTTACTCTTCCACATGAATTCTGGACTGTTTTTTCCAGTTCTGGAAAACACCTTTGGTACCTTGGTGGGCTGCACTTGCTTGGGGACTGTGGCCCTCTTGACCACAGACAGTGGGAAGGAGTAGGTTCTCCTCCTCTGAGGGTCAGGGAACAGGGGCTCTTACTGTGCTAGGTGCTAGACGATGGCAGTACCGGCACACGCCCCTCCTGAGATTGTCCCCAACTCCCCCTCCCTGCGTCTCCCCGTCTCAGTAACGGCCCCTAGTGCTCTCCAGTCACTGAGTCCAAAGGCCCCAGGGGTGTTCTTGGGCTGCTTCTCTCTGGCTTCCCCTTTCACTGAATGACCTGGAACCACACCAGAATCCGACCTTCCCTCTCCACATCCCTCAGGGCCACTCTGTCCACAGCACCACCAGCACCCGGGCCTGTGCCACCTCAGCAGCTTCCTGAGTGCTCCAGTGCCTTTCCCTGGCCTCCCTGCACTGCTCAGCCAGGGCCAGGGCCATCGCTCCAGAGTCCATTCAGCCCGCCCTGCTGCACACCTGTCCCTGCAGAGCAGGGTCGGAGCTTCTGTGGGGCCTGCAGGCGGCCTCGAGCTGCCCGCTCGCCCTCAGCGTCCCCAGCACTCCCTCCAGCTCCCTCATTGGCTGTTGAAGTAATTCCATCCATGGGTGTGAACCTGGAGGGGTGCAGAATGGGCAGAACCTGCAGAGTCCTGCCCAGGACCCTGCATTTGTATTTTTAACAGAAAGGAAGAAAAGAAAACCCCTGTGAGAGCATACAGAGGTGCAAATCCATGTCACGGCACACACATCTCCAGGAGCAGAGAAAGCTGGCCGTGTGGCGCCAGCACGGCTCACCACGGCAGAGTGGAACTGAAGGGAGAGTGAGCGTGTCGGCCTTTTCTTTTTGCATCTTCTAACGTCACCTATTAAATTGGGTGCATCTTCACAATGCGAAAATATCCAAAATAAAACAGGCTGATATTTGAAAACGCATGGCCCAATATTCAATAAATAAACACCGAGCTCATGTGTCATAGCAGAGGACTCAGATTTCTATCACAAGGCTCAGAAAAACCCAGAAGTGACACTGCAATCCAGGACATGGTTTCCACCCTGGAGTCGATCTGGGGCGGCTCTAATTTAGGCAGGAGGAGAATGAGGCCGACCCCAGGCCCTCGCAGGGACCTGGGCAGACGTGCGTGTGAGCGGGCGAGTGGGTGAGCGGAGCCTGGGCCAAAGCACAGCCGTTGGCGGCAGGGCCACGTCTCCAGCCCCAAGCTTCTGATGCCAGGCCCAGGGCTCTCTGCAGAGGGCACAGGCGGGAGGGCCTGCAGACAGGGGAGGGGAGACACAGCCCCTGCTGCGTCCACGGGCTTGGGAGGCAGCACCATGGTGTTCGTGGCAAGGAGCCAGAGGCCTGGCTTTCCCGGAAACCCTACTTTGTTTTATTGTGCGGTTCGGGGCTCTCTGTTTGAGGCATTCAAAATAATGCTTAGAAACCAATTCCAAACTCTGAGACAAGCAAAGCCCACAACCAGATGTCCCACCTGGAGCCCAGGCTGTGCCAGACTCGGCCACGGCACTGCTGCCTGTGGGAGGGCCGCGTGGTTTCTGTGCTGAGCCCTGTCACCTCCCCAGCTCTGACTGTGGCTCAGCGAGGCCCCTGCCGCTGCCTTGGTGCGACGTTTGATTGGCACGTCTCCGGACTTTCCGGACACCTCAGCACTTCCTTCCCGCCCCCACTCACGGCTCTCATGGGGGTCCATTCACCAAGGAGCCACTAGGTCCCTGACCTCCCCTCCCACACTCTGCCCACACACTTCCACTTCTTCCCACACTCAGTCCCTGCCCAGAAGTGACCTCGCTGTCACCCCCGGGAGGGGTTCCCGTGACTCCTGGGCCTGCTCTTCCACCCAGGGTGTTTTGCAGAACCTTTTGCTTGCTCTGCTGGTCGTAACTGAGTGTAGGAGTCACAGGCCTGCTGGGAATTCCCGGGGAAGGGAGGAGCAGAAAGTGCTGGGGACATTAAACACTTGAAGTCCCCGGGAAGGGGCCCAAGGTGCCGCTGGCTGCGCCACCCTGACCCCAGGGCCAGGCGGTCAGTCCGCTCTCTGGCTGACGCTCTCCACAGCACCGGAGACCCTGCTGGGGCGCGTGGGCCCGTCCTGCCTCCGGGGCCGCCAGCTGGCCAGCCCCTGCCCACTGCAAGCCGCGTGAGGGTGGACGCCCCAGCCTGGCGCGTCCTGACCATGCAGTTCTGAGCACCTGGGCTGATAGGATGGCCAGGGTCCTGCTGTACAGACTCTGAGAAATATCAAACGGCAAACATTCCTCTTCTCGACTTAAGATGAAGGGAAAGCGAATCCATGCTCTCTGCGGCTTCTTCCCTGTGCGGACCCGGCTGCAGTCACCCTGGTGAGACACGGCTCAGAACTCCAGATGTGGCTGGCTTGACCTGTCCAGGTGTGGACAAAGGAAAGTGGACGATTGTCAGTGTGTCTGTCCTTTGGGGACAGCAAGGGGGCAGGGAAAGTGGTGGTGCCGTCTTGACATGCAAAGGGAAGGAATGCTGAGGCCACCCAGGACTATTGGCTGGCCTCCAGCCACGGTCCTTAGGGGCAGTTCCAGGATGCCCTCCCCTCAGGGTGCTTCCTGTCACTGAGGACAAGTGGCTCTCCCTTGTGTGAGTGCAGCCCCCACAATGGCCCAGCTGGGCCAGGTGCCTTCTGCAGCAGTCCCCAGGGGCTCCCTGAAAGCCCCCTGCCACCCTGTCCCTGCCCTGTGCTTCCTGCCTTGCCCTGGCAGACGGCCGCTGCCTGGCAGTGAGCGGTGGGGTAGGGGGAACGCTGTCCGTTGCACTTGGCAGCCCGTCAGTCCCAGCTCAGCAAGGGGAATCTGAGAGGCGAGATCAGTCCAGCGACCAGCTTCATCTCCGGTCTCTGCTCATCTCAGGTGGACCCTCACTCAGTGGCCCCACTGCCACTTCCCTTCCTATCCCGTGACCCTGCCCAGGGCTCTGGCATCCTGGTCTCTCCAGCATCCACCCATCCACCAGGTGGTAGAAGGGCGAGACCCCTGTCCACCATGCCCGCTTCTCTGCCGTGGAATGGAAACTGCTTTCTGTCACTCACAGAACGCCTCTCTAAAGGTTTACATGTTAAACCTGGTCTCTCATTGTCCTCCCCAGAGGGGAGGGTTTATTTAAAAGCCTTCGATGCCTTGGAGCTGTGCGAATATTTGGTGGCCAGTGCCCCAGATTCCCAGCAGGCCGTGGCTGGGTGGCATGACCTCTGGGAGGAGGGCGGCTCTGCAACACCCCCTGGGTCAGTGCAGTCCCCAACCCACTCACAGTTTCCATGTCAATATGCTGCTTTAAAAACTGCCTCAATCAGTCCTCTTGATCAGTGTCCTTGGCCTTCACTGAAGACACGGTTATTAAAGACCTTGACTCCGAATCACTGTGGGTTTGATCGGGGAGGATAAAGCTGAGGTTTGTGTTGTTTTTAACAGAAATTGGGGAACATCGCCTCCAGGAGACCTGAGTGGTTCTTGTTTCCTGTTTGATTCATTAACATGTCAACCACCAAGAACAGTGTCTGGCCCATACAGGCACTGAAAAATTATTTGCAGAATGAATGACAAAATCCAGTCATTAAAAAAAAAGCAAACCCAACTTGCTCTGTAGCTTGGGGACGGGTGCAGAGTCAGGCCCTGCCATCGCCCGTCCCTCAGGTGTATCCTATGCACGTCAGGCCCACACGCCTTGGTGGCTCTCCCTGCCGGCAGGCCTGACACCCCAGGTGCTGGGCGTCCCTTCGGCGGGTCCCTGTGAGGGGCAACCCTGGCTTAGTTCATTCTCCTTGCTTCTGCCTTTTGGCTTGTGAGGCTGCACAGTGTCACTGTGGCTGTATCCCTTGGTGGCTGGTGACAGGCGGCCTGAACCATCTCCTAACCCAGGTCCACAGGAGACACTCAGCGTTCATCCCAGGCAAACGCTTCTTTGCATAGTGTGGACCACTTTCCTGCTGGAGGGTCCTGGGCACCCCAGGAGGCTGGGGCCTCCTCCTACGGGCTCCTCCTCACTCTCCCTGGTGCTGGCTGACCTGTTTTGAGCAGGATTCGTGCATTAGGTCTCGAATTCCTCCAGAGTTCTTGGGTCAGTCCCAGGTTCAGCTGTGTTCAGCTTTCTAGCCGCTCTCCTCGGGCGCGTCCGCGAGCGGGGCTGGGGTCTCCTTGGGAACTCGTGGAGCCAACACCCACGGCCTCGAGCAGCAAAGCTGAAGACCAAGCCCCACAACAGCTGCCTGCTGGTGCGTTTTGAGCACAGCCTCACGCAGCGTGGACGAGCAGCCTGCTGCGCTCAGCTGCGGCAGCCCGTCTGTGGCTCGCGTGAGCGCAGGGCGTCTTTGAAAGTTCCCAGACCTCACCCTCCAGCAGGCACTGCCTGGGTGTCCTCGAACGCCTCAGCTGAGCTCTCGCCTGGTGAAACAGGGACCATCTCACCACGGGACAAGCTTCAGGCCCTGACCGGGTGCCAATCAGGAAAGGAAGACAGAGCCTCGCAGGCCCCTAAGACTAGGTGTTGAGGACACCTGTGCACATGGAAAGAACACAGGGCAATCTGCCCCGAGTTTAAGCTTTCCACAGTGCGACCTTATTATTGGTAAGATCGTTACGCAAGAAATCACAGTACTTGTTTTCCCCGTTTATTTCTTCAGCTTTCACTGAGGCTTTTGCAAGATAGACCTACTTTTGACATGAATATGTATTTTTCAGAAGTTGCTAATTTTTTCAACTGCAAAAATATGTATTTTGGGTAATCAATAATTCTATTGAAAAATACGTGTGACAGGGTCCGGGCTTTCCAAACCTCCCTGGAATCCCAAGCGTAGCTGTCGCTCTCAGTGCCACAGTGGACCACGCGACTCCCTGTCCCAGACGCTGACTGTTCTCCCTCCCGGACCAAATACCACCTCGTCTCTCCTGTGCTTGTCTTACTATTTTTAAAGCATGTTTGTTTTAGAAAAAACATTAAAACACGTGCCTCTCCAGTTCCAAAGTCGACCTGTCCTAGTTCTTTGCCTTCAGCAATGGAAAAAGTGAATGTAAGCACGATTTTTATCACAGCCTTACTCTTAGACACCAAACCCATCCCGCAGAGTGTGGTGGGCTGAGCCCACCCTCTTCTGGGAGAGGACGATGGGTGCGCATTCCTTTGCAGAGGGCAGTGGTGACGAGCTCACAGGGCAGTTCTCCATCTGCCTCAGTTTCTTCCACTGTAAGGCAGGGACGGTCCCCTCCTCGGAGGGCTTCTGAGGATGGACGGAGGCAAGTCAGGAAGACATGAGGGCAGAGTCTGGCTCTGTTCCTGGCACCGAGAGTCCTCAGCCGGCCAGGGCTGAGTGCCTGCATCTGGAGGAGCGTGGCCAGGCGGGTGCAGGCCTGTCTGCAGCAGGAGGGACTGTGCCCCTGTCACCACTCGCAGAACGATGCCCCACGGCCTGCCTTTGCAGGAGTGCTGTCCCCCCTACAGCTGGTCCCTGCACCGCCAGGACCCGCGAGAGCCCCTGCTGCCCCCGTGCCAGCCAACCCAGGTAGGGACTTACCTTCTGCCCTGAGCCGCTTTCTACAAACGGTGGGGCTGCTTTCACACCAACCCTGTAAAGAAGAGACACGAGGACACCAGGCAATGTCCTCCCGGCTCACTGTTCTGCTTGGCTGGCTTCTGGTGCAGTTATGACTGTGGGAAGTCCCACGCAAAGTCAATGGTCACGCGTTACTTAGTAAATAAAGCAAAGTCATTGTTTTCTACCTTTACTTAGGAATAAATGTCACTCTCGAATGCCGGAGCACAGTAGAGAGGGCCCGCAGTCGCTTGATAGCTTTTGCAGCCAACGATAATGCTGTGATAGAAATCCACTGACATCAAGGCCCGCAGCACTACGGTTTTAAGAAAAGTGCACATTTAAGGAAAAGAAAGACCTTCTGTGCATGCTTCCTTCACCTGGAATCTCATTCGAGATTGTGCGGATACAGGTAGTTGATTTTGAAGATCGATGCTCCTTATGAAAAAGAGGGCTGAAAGAAATATTGGTTGAACTAAATGAGAGCAGCAACTTTTCCCCTGCTGCCTGACATCTTCTCTGGTCTGGGGAGTCGGTGAGCCTCTTGACTGTGATGCTCAGCCTGGGGGGAGATGCCCACTGACGGCAGAGCAGAGGGAAAGACAGGCAGGTTTTAGGCGTTGCTTGTTTATTTTGTATCTGTTACAATTGGACCTTAAGTATTATGGTGAGAAAATTTCATTTCATTTTTTGGAATCTGTGGTCTAGGAAACACACTCAAGTAATTTGGTTCACACAATGTTTTTAGGGAAGAACACACTAACTCATCTTAGTGGCCTCACTGCACCAACTTCACAATCCAAGGAAGAGCCAGGGGCCTCCTCTCACCCAGGGGCCTCCTCTCAGGCCCTCGGCACAGTCAGTGCAATGCTTTGTTTGTGAATGATTCCTCCATCGAGAATAAGACAATCCGGGCATCAATTCAGACCTCATCTTTCAAGTTTAGTATTTTTAAGATACTACTATTATTCTCACTGTTAAAACAAATTCATCCTTACCAGAAATTCTTAAAAAGTGTTCAGGGAGACTTTTCCTCAGTCATTTCCTCACCATGGGATGATTTCGTGTGCTTTTTCTTCAAACAAGCGCGTCCTCAATCTAGCCACAGGACAGCCATCCACAGCAGGGGTGACGCAGACCCAGAGGTGCCACCCAGGTCCCAGCCCCTTTCAGTCATCCAGTTGTCCTGCGGACGTCTTTCATTCCAACAGGACTGGGGAGGGGTCCAGCCCAGGATCATACAGCCACTGCTATGACGTTCAGCGTCGTGCCATCTGGGACACCCTGAGTCTGTCTGACACTCGTGCGCTGACACTTCGGAAGGTCAGAGGCCCGGCCCCCTGGATGTCCCTTGGCTTGCTTTGGCTGGTGCTGGTTCCTCATCGTTGTGGTCAGGTCTTGCCTTTGAGCGGAAGGCCGCAGCAGTGGCGATTCGGGTTTTGACACACCCCGCCACGGGTTTCAGTTTGGATTTTTCTCAAGGCAGGTGATTTTGACCTTGGTCATTTGTCAGGTTGGTGTCACTGTGACGTGACTCTTCAGTGTTTTCCTTAGTATTTCCTTTACTATTCATGGAAGATTTGGGGGTAGCTCTATGAAGTCCTGTAATGTCCCAAATCTCATTAAAATTTCAGTCACCAGTTCACCCTCCGTTTCCTATTTGAATCATGCTATGAGGGTTGCAGAGAAGTGATTTTTCTGGTATCATGGTTTCCTCTGCATTCACCGCCAGCATTCCAACATAAAGAAATGCTTTTTCTTATCTCCTTTATGTTTCAATTTTTATGAGTATAGATTCAAGATTAGTATCTTATTCAGTGAATTACAATGGATTCTTATCATTGTTTATTTTGATGTTGAAACTATCTCATGTTTGATCAGTTTGCTGGTGTGTCCTAATTCTGGCACAAAACTACTCCAGGTTCATTTATTCACAACCTCGTGAACGCAGCGCGTGGCGTGGACGTGGATCCTCGCAGCCTTTGACGACCTGACAGCATGTTCCCAGTCCGCCCACCCCTTGAGACAGTGTGAGCCACTTTCCCTGGCCCGACAGCCTGGCTTCAGTGGATACAAAGCATGCTAAGCATGCTGAGTCAGTCGTGACTCCTCTGTGCAGTCTGCTCTGCATTCAGTGAGATCCATTTCTGAACCATTTCCACAGCGCCCAGGGGAACAAAGCTCTGAGCTGTGAGTCTGCTATTGAAAAGTCCAACAACTGATGCAATACTTTTTCTCTTTTGGTACAGGGGGTTGAACCCAGGGTCACTTTACCACTGAGCTACATCCCCAGCCCTTTTTATTTTTTATTTTTAGACAGGGTCTCTCTAAGTTGCTTAGGGCTTTGTTAAGTTGCTGAGGCTGATCTTGAACTTGTGATCCTTCTGCCTCGGCCTCCCAAGTCCCTGGGGTTACAGGCATGTACCATTGTGCCCAGCAATGATTGCAAATTTTTAAGACCTTTATTAAAGAATAAATATTGTGCTTTCCTTGACAGCATATTTACTAAAGTTAGAACAACTAAAATTAACTAATTAGAACAACCATTAGCTTAGCATAGTTTCTATACAAGGAGAAAAACAAATTTGTGAAGCATTCTATATTTTTAAAGAAGAAAAGAAAATATATTTCTCATTAAAAGTTTTAAAATAAACAAATGATCTGTAATTATTCTCTCCTTGCCTCCTGCCCGCCTCGGGCACCTCTACCCTCCTGAACTCAGAATTCAAAATGAAAACCTTAAGGATCAGAACCCTTTCCTCCTGAACTGAACGCAGAGCGCCCTCTGGAGGCATCACTGAGTCAGCGCAGTATTTCCAACCACAGAGGAACCCGAGACCCCTGCAGACCCCTGCAGCCACCAGGCGGCTCTCTGGTTCCTCTGTCCCCACTGGTCCTCCATGCAGCATCAGTACAGGGACCTGGCATGTCGCAGACACAGAGGAAATAAGTAGGGATCCAGTAGGAAGGTGGGCGGAGGGTGCATGCCCACAGGGACTCTGCCCAGCCTCTGGCTTCACGTCAGACTTGCAAATACAAGTTTCAGACACTCGTTAAAATTAGTAAACCACATAAAACTAAAGAAATACTTTTTATTGTTTGGGGACAATGCTAGTTAGAAAATTCTCCGAGTGACCCCTTTCTTCTCCTCCCTTCCCAGGCCACGGCTGTCAATGTTTCCAATCACTACTGTAATTAAAACCTCAGAACTCACTCATCCACACACACATGCATAATTTCCTTATCGAGTTTGTTTCTCCCTGAACTGGCCAGGAACACACTTGGAGCACAAATCACAGTAACAGCAAAACTAAAAGCAGAAACTTGCTGCTTCCACGGGTCGTCTAGAAACGCTTTTCATTCTGAGTCACAGGAGTTGGTTGCAACCCCTGATTTTGGAGCATCTGGAAATATTTCCATTAGAGAAGAACCGACAATCAAATTGCTCTTGTTTCACATTTGAAAATATGCTTTGTTCCGCCTCTTTTAAAACTCCATGGCTTAGGACATAAGATCAAAGCATGACTGGCTCTGGCAGTGGGCGGAGGAAGCTCGGTCATCGGTGGTGGCGGGTGTGTGCAGGGGAGCAGCTTGGACCGCTAAAGCCCTGCCGGGCTTGCCTCTGTTTCTGCCAGGAGGAGCCTCCTTCCTCCTCACCTGGACTCAGGATGGCCTGAGTGTCTGCAAGCTGCTCCCAGATGTGGCGATCCGTTCTGTCGAGTGTGATTATTTTCTCAGGAATGTGATCATCTTTTCAACCAGATGGATTCTACAGGTTAACCATGCCTAGGTGAAATTAAGTCACTAAATAACACTTGGATGACCCCATTAACAATGATCTTTGAAGGCGTGCAGCACGGTGGACAATCTTTTTGAGACTCTCTAGTGTCCACCCGTGGGTAAACTGCAGAAGTGAGAGGGTTCCCCGTCACCTGGAGACCTCTGCTGTCCTTCCCGGTCCTCCCTGGCTGCCCCTTGGGCTTACCAGGCAGGTTGTTAGTTCTGACGTGAGTCAAGAGGACAGCAGTTGACAATCATATGTAAGTTCGGGGAAACTATTTTTTTTAGGTTTCATTGTTAGATTGCCTTAACCCACTATCTATCTAGCGTGTGCTGGATGTGTGGCCCCTGCTTCCCCAAATCTGGGAGAAGGTGTGGAGCTAGGCGGAGCCCTTGGCCTAAGGGCAGAGGTCTGGTCATCCTGCTCTGCACCTGGCTGGCACGGTGTGGGCTGTCCATAGTCTTCCTGACCATTCAGGTGGCACTCGTTGGGTAAACCAAGCCAACAGGGCACACAGAAGCCAGGGGACCTACTCCAGGTCCCACGCCTAATGCCAATGGGGAACAGCCTTCTGCCGCCTCACCACACTGCCTTCAGAGGCTGCCATGCAGGTGCGCGGCTCAGCTTTCCGAGGGACAACGATGGGGGCCATGGCAGTGCTGGGAGGCAGGAGAGCAGTGCAGGCCTGAGCAGGTTGGTCCTGGGCTGCGCCCTCCACTTCCCATCCTGCCTTTCAGTTCCCAGAGGGTTCCTAAGCCCCAGGCCCTGCCCCGCCATGGGGTTCACACTGAGACTGCTCTCCACACCCCAGACCACGACCCCACGTGGGGCTCTTCCTCCTCCCTGTCCCTGCTCCTCCTCCTGTAGTGGCCACAGTCAAGGACACAGTGGTCACCACCTGGAGCCTCACACTGTGCCAAGTCCAGGGTATGACCTCTCCCGAGGGCCCCTCTTGCTGTGGGCCCAAGAGACACCTGCTGATCATACTGGTCAGGACCCAGCTCCGAGGTAAAACTTCTACTCCTGTCCCAAAGGAGCGGTCAGGGCGACTGCTGGCTACGTGCTCACCTGCCACGCACGAGGAAGCAGTCAGGAGCATCGCTGGGTGATCAGCACTGGGGAGGCGGGCAACCTGTGACAGCAGGCACTCAGTGGCCACTGCTGAATGCCGAGGAGCACATGCAGTTAGCACAAGGGCCAGTTCACCCCGAGCCCCAGTGTCACTCAGAAGCTGTGCTCAGAGCTCCGGGCCTGTCCGTCTGTGCTCCGGCTGATCCTGAGTTCCAGGTTATCTGCAAACATTTTAGGTAACATTACCTAAGTTGCTACAGTGGAGTCAACATTTGGGTGTTTCGGTTAAACCTCACCTTAAAGGCTCTCTCGTCAATAACAAATACTGTTGCAGTCCTACTGTGCACCAAGGTAGAGACAATGAATAAAAACTGATATTGGGGTGAGGGAAGGGAACAGTAAATGGGAAATCAAACAATAACTTCTATGAAGAAAGCAAAATGGAATTGAGGGACAGTCGCGGTGGGGCTGAGGACGCCACTTAGGTGCTCACAGGGCTTTCCAGGTAGATCACCGTTTGGGTCAGGATCTGCAGGACGTGGGGGCAAGTCCTGCAGAGGCAGCAGCAAAGACTGAGCACTTGGGGTGAATGTGGCACCGCCCTGAACCTCGATGGGCAAGCCTGGCTAGAGGAGGAGCAGACGAGATCGCAGAGACGGCAGGGAGCCAGGGCGCTTGGGCTTGCAGATCACAGCGAATCACCTCAAAATGATGCCCCCTGGGGCCTGAAATGGCTCAGTGGCATGTTCCCCACGGAGGCAGGAGGGACCAGAGCATCCCTCGGCAGGGACGTCCGGGTCAGAAGCATCCAGGAAGCTGCCTCAGGCCTGACACCCACTCTAGTCCAGTTCTGTGGACTTGGGAACCCGATTAATCTGGAGGATGTGGGGTGGTTACTAAGGGGGTTTCAGGACCCTCCTCAGAGGGTTGCGGGAAAGCCCCATGCTGTGCATGCGCAGTGTTGGGGCACAGGAGATGGACCGTGGAACCAGAAGGCAGTCATTTAAGGGAGGACTGAGTGGGAGGTGGGGCACAGGCTCTCACAGCCTGCGGGAGGCGCTGAGCGTAAATAGGAGCCTCAAGTCTCATTATTTAGAGGGTTTTTTAAATTACAAATAAAGCCAAGCAAAACTAGCTCCATTACAAAGGAGAGAAAGATGATTCGCTACAAAGATCTGAGGTGGTCTACGGAGCCCAGGGTGGGGAGTCCCCACGCCAAGAAGGGCCGATTTGAACTGGGCTTTGTGGAGGCTCCCTGGGCCTCCCAGCTCTGCCCCTCTTCCCTCCTGCTCCATTCCCGGCTCCCGCTGCTCGCAGGAGAGGACCCGACTGGCCAGGCCGGGGCCAGATGCTCATGCAGGGAAGGGAGGTCAGTAGCCTGGATGGCCTGGCCACAGAGCCCCCCAGCCACGCAGCGCTGCGCCCGCCAGCCTCCCGACTCCAAGCGTGTTTTGAGGCAGACTGAGGAGCGCTCGCTCCCGGGAGCACTCTGCCGTCCAGGGGCTGCCTCGCGGGCGGCCAGGCAGGGAAACACGCCTAAATAAACCCACAGGAGCCACGCCTGTCCTGGAGTTGGGCTTTAAAGAGAAAGCTGCTCCCTCACGCCCACTAGTATGATGGGACAGGAACATGGACGTGGGTGGGAGGGCCTGGCGTGAGTCCCCGTGATGGGCCCTGTGCCTCTCCTGGTGGAGGCAGTGGGACGAGGTCCTCCGGGGCCGGACACCACAGCCTGGTGGCAGGCTGTGATGAGGCGTGTTCTCAGCACCCATGGGTGTTCAGAGACACTGTACATGCGGCTGCCCCAGTGGGCGAGGTCCACCAGCTCTGCCCGGCTCCCGCCCTCGGGTGCCTCCGTCTGTGAATGTCCCGAGCCCGGGTTTGCTTCTCCTGGACCCTGGTGCACAGGGACCACCTGCGAGGCACTCGCGAACTCACACAGCCTTGAAAGCCCGGAATGACCTGTGTCACCTGTGACTTTCCCACCCCCGGGCAGGTGCGAGAGCATGGAGCTGGACAGTAAAATCCGGGATCTGATCGAGAGAAGTGCTTCTCTTGATCCAAAAGGGGTCTCCCCAGAGGCTACGCGGAGCCACAGAAACCCCTCTCCTCCGAAGGTAAGACCCTCTACTCGTCTCAGTGCAGCCGCTCACCAGGAGGAACTCTGGGGAGCCCACCATTCACAGCCGGCACCCCTTCCCCGAGGGCCGGGCCGGGAGGACGCAGCGCCCGCACAGGCTTTCCTATGGCCACTTCCTGCTGCTGGAGAGTCCTGGCCGAGGCCCCTCCAGGCCAGGAGGTGCAGGGCCACGAGGAGAGGTCCCCGGGAGCAGGCAGCACCGACCCACTCAGTCACCACGTTCCTGTCCTGGTTTGTCTTTTAGTTATTGTTTCATGTGACGTTGCTTGAAATTCGAAGGCGGTGGAACTTCTTCATTTGAAGACATGCATCTCTGGCACTTTGTTTAACCAAACAAAATTCGAGACTAAGCTTGAGCTCAGAATTTGGTGGGCCGCTTTCTAGAAACACGTCATAAAGACCCTCTGAACTCTTGGGGTCCCTGCTGGTCCTCCGGCCAGAAACCATCCTTAGGGTCATTACAGAGAATCTAAGGGGGGCAGCTTCCGAGCATGGTGGCCATAGGCGTTAGTTTATGCTTCAGCTTAAAATAACTTCTTCCTCAAGTACCGTGCGCTCGTGGTAAGACTGCACAAACCACAAGGGACCTTCGCTGTGCTGCTGGTGGGGCGCGCCGCCCTGAACAGATCTGTGCTGCTAGAGCCGATTCGCATCCGTGCATGGTATCCGTTCCTCTTGAAGGAAGTCTCAGGATGTCCGCCCAGGCCACACCAGCCCCGGGTCCTGTGCTCCTCCCGCTGCAGCCTGCAGGGCTTCCCCTCCCCGACGCCTGCTCTGTTAACCTGCGTCACTGGCTTCAGCGACACTCACGCCTCTGGTCTCACTCACCTGCTCTGGTGCCTTGCGATCGCACACGCCAGGGCTCCGTCGAGTCTCCCCTGCACACAGCCAGCGGGCCAGCCGTCCGCTGCGTTCCCCAGACCCTGCCCCCTTTCCGTCCCCCGTAGTGAACCGGCTGCTCACAGTGGGCCGCAGGGACTTCCCTGCTGAAATCTCATGTCCTCCTGGCATGGCCATCTTTACTTTCCAGAGTTGCGGGTGGATGTTTGCTCCTGGCTTAGGGTTAAAGAAGGATTCTTCCCCGCTTCCTCTCTTCTCTTCACACGCCAGCTCCTGGGCCTCATGCGCACCTCCTGCTCTTTCCAGGAAGCGTGTGCTGTTCTCAGGGACCTGCTCACCGTCCCCTGGAGCCGCTGCGTGGGCACTGTTTTAACCCCCAGCGCCCTGCCCTCCAGGTCCCGCTTGCTCACGACGGCCCTCTCCCCCACGACTCTCCAGGTGAATCCTGGGTCCTTCCCCACTGAAGACACTTCTCCATCCTCTTTGCAACCTCATGCTTGTAAGTTCCATCTCCTTCTGGGGCTTCGTGGAGACTGCGTCTCCCCCAAAGGCCCTGCGTCTCCACCACCCCCTGATGAAATGTTCACCTCTGGGAGGCGCAGGGCGGCCGGTTCTCAGCTGGTGTTTTGCGTCTTCCTTGTGCAGCCTGAGGCAAAGACACCCAGGGAGGCGAGCTGTGAGGAGATTCGGGGAGATTCCAAGTGGCCATGTAGAGGCAGCGGAGATGAGTGACCCAAATGTGTCTCAGTAGCAGAGGGTAGGGGCTGAGTGGAGCACCACCCTGAGACCAGTCACCACGCCACACTGGGGCCCTGTGCCTTCAGCACCTCCAGCACCTGCCAGTCAAAGGTGTGCTCGGCTGTCCGCTGAATGCCCAGTGAGAGCCACGTCATCTCCCAGCAGGCTGGGCGCTCCCTTGGCATGGCTGAACTCAGGGAGTGCCGGCTCTCCCCACCAGCACATGGCTGGTGACCTCTGACCCGAGGCACCATCTCGCTGGCCCCTCATGGGCACTTGCCGCCCTCTACTGACTCAACTTCTCCAAAACCCTGCTCCACGGCACTGACCACATGTATCACGGACACCCTGTCCTCTCTGGCCTCTCCTGCCCACCCACCCCTCTGGCTTCCCTTGAGCGGCCTGCCTGTTCCCTTGGAGTGGCTCAGGCCCTGTGCACCTCATAGGACGGGACTGGGGCCCTGGCAGGCATGCTGGGCAAACCCTGGCCCCTCTCCATCTGCACCATGAACGCCGTGTCTTCTCTGCTCTCTCTACTCGCCTGGCTCCCACCCCCTGCTCCCTTTCCATACTGGCTAGTGGGGGCCATTCACCCAGTCCCCAAACTGAGCACCCTCGGGCTTCCTCCAGGTGGTCACAGACCACCCAGGGCCACGCCATCCTGGTACTGCCCGCTGTGGAGCCTGGTCCCCTTGCCTTGGTGCCCTGTGCTGTGTCTGCAGCTGCCCGCCCCCCAGTGCCACGCAGCCTCCCACAGCCCTCCTGGGGCTGGGAACTCACCCTCGCTGCACCCGGCTCCACCACGCCAGGCTCACCAGGCTTATGCAGGTGTCTGCTTTCCCCGCTGGCCCTGGGCTCCGTGAGGAGGTGCCCAGGGTTCTCTGGAGGCACTGAGGACCACCACAGATTTTTCTGGAAGACGACAATTGGAAACCACTAGTTTGATTTCGTGAGCCGTGGTAAAGCTGGGTGTGACGAGTTCATCCCCAGAGTTCCCCTACAGAGTTCTCGGAGTCCATAGGGACAGTTGCAGGTGCGGGGCACTCAGAGACCCACTGGAAGCCATGGTGTGGCCTTGCTCGTGGTGGTACTGAGGTCACCGGCTGCCCATGCTCACCGGTCACTGCTGCCTCTAGATGTAATCTGTGCCAGGCTTGGGAGCACTGGTGGTGCCCCTGGCTATGCCAGTCATGCCCGGGTGAGATGAGTCCTCCTGAACCCCAAGGGCAGCCATGCTCTGGTGCTCCCTGTCCTGGAGTGGGAGACTCGTTCCCTGTGTGCACCTCTGAGTTCCAGCATTCGCTGAAGTGCACGCCACCTCTCCATCTCCCGTCACTGCGGCTGGAGCTGCTCCTGTCCCGTGCCCGCTCTGAGCTGGCTCTGAAGAACCCGTCTCCACATCCGCCCACCTAACCCTGCCCCCTGCAGATGGGAAGCTCAGGTTCCCTCGTAGGTTCACAGCCCACAGGATGGACATTCTGGACCTCGACTCAAATGGGACCAAACCGAGTCATCGCCTGCACTTCCTGCTTCCCTCACATCAGAGCCCCTTGGGAGCTGACCCAGAGCTCAGCGGAGGCAGGAAGATGCTGTCATCAGAGGGGACCCAGCACAACACATTTGATCAAGCCACAGGGCTTGCCTGCCTCCCTGAGGTCAGTGCTCCCAGAGCAGCCCAGGGCGTCTCAAGCCCACCCCACCGTCCCTCCAGCACACCTTCCTCCATCTTCCTCTCAAGGTAGCCGGGAAGGGAGAGGCTGACAGCCTGGAGGAAGCATCGTTGATGGACGGAGAAGCTCCAGCACCAGGGCACTGGGAGTCCTAGCCAGCGGCAGCAGGAGGCGGGCAAACAGAGGGCACCCAGGCTTGGCGGCCGAGGAACAGCCGCTGCCTCAGCGCAGACGGTGCTGAGGTTGCAGATGTATTAAAGAGAGGGCTGGCGATAAAGAGGAAGAGGGGAAAGAAAAGGAAAGGGGGCGTTCTCCTTGATCAAAGGCTCCCATCCATTCCGAGGGTGTGACCCTGGAGGATGCGTGGGTCTCGGAGAGGAGTGCAGAGGGGTGCTCAGGGCACCCACAATCGCAAGAGTCCTGCTTCTCCAGGCCGCTGCTGGCCGAGTCACGGCAGCACTTGGTTGTGCCCTTCCCGTTACAGGCGTGGACATTAGAGTCCAGGCTGCTACTTCAGAGGAAGCGCTATGGGAACACAGGTGGATGGAGTCTCCATCAGAGACCATGACTGTCACCAAACGTGGACGCCTGGATGGGGAGCAGGAGAAAGCAGTCACGCTTGGTGGCGAGGGGTCCCGGAATCACTGCACTAGGTGACGTTCGTGGAATTCTGTCCTGACGTTATTCTAAAGATAACATTTTATTGCCAAAATACTGTATCTTATGCATCCTATAAAACACATCCCAAGACAGATGAGTTTGTATAATTAGAAAACAATCAAGAGTGACAAATGCTCAAAATCGGGCAATGAGGTACAAACACAAGCTCTGAAGGTGCTTCGGGGCAGGTCTCCGCAGCACAGGGGCAGCTGTCCCTGTGTCGAAGCCCCTGTGAGCCCTTGAGTTCTGCTGGGCACACCTCCACCTTCTTCCGGCCGCCCTGCCTCAGGGCCTGAGCCAAGGCCAAAGGCACCACGAACCACAGCCCTTGATTAGCCGCCCTCAGTGAAAGAAAGAAAAGAAACGGATTGCAAAATGTACACTGAACGGACCTCGCAGCTAGCGAGATGCGTCCTGAGGCCGTGGGACCTGCAGCTGTGTCCTCGGGCAGACAGCAGAGCAGAGTCTGAGGCAGGCTTCCCAGTAAACGGGTTCGTTTCCACAATGCGGGAAACAGGCTGCAGCCTGGGAGCAGGAGAGGACGTGTCCCTAATCTAAGAAAGGCCACAGAACTGAATTGCTTAAAATCTTGTCCTGCCTTTGGGCTCTCTCTCTCTCCTCTCTCTCTCTCTCTCTCTCTCTCTCTCTCTCTCTCTCTCTCTCTCTCTCTCTTTCTCTCTCTCTTCTTTTGGGTTTTAACTGAGAGGCAGCCCCAGATATTAGCCTTGAATAAGTCTGGATATGAGCTAAGAGAGGGTGTCGGGTGGACGGAAGCCTCGTCGGGACGGCCCTCCCATCTCCCAGGCCTAGAGGAAGTGGTCTCGGTGGCCGAGAGTGCTGTGACCTCGGCACACTTCAGGACCCCCAGGAAGCTTGCAGACCACAGGAAGGCGGCACGCTGTGCCGAACCGTGTCATGGGAAAGATTGATCTAGTTTCTCTTTTCATTTTCCCTCCTTTGAAGCCTAAATTAATTCTTCTTCATCAAAATAAGACCTTGAGAGAAGACGTCTGCCCCAGGACAGCAGGACTCCGCTCTCGAGGGGCGGGAGGTTCCGTGTGTCGCTCCCTGCGTGAACGTGGGCGGCACTAACGCAGCAGCAGGGAGCTGTCCTGGTGGCCTTCACGTTTCGGCGGTGGGAGGACAGGAACAGGGAAGTCTGTGGTCTGTCGTCTGCAGCGCTGGGAAATACGAGGACAGGAGGGTGCAGCCTGGGGCGGGGAGCGGTCTCCACAGGGCGCGCAGGCAAGGTCCACACTGAAGACGGCATGAGCCGCCGGGTGGACACTCGGGCAAAGCATTCCAGTAGGAGGACAGGCTCAAGGCCAGCGGCGAAGCCGGGATGTGAAGCAGAGGGATCCAAGGGAAGGAGGCTGGGGCCGGAGGGCGTGAGCTCCTTGACCCCTGGGAAGACTCTGCCTCGCCCCGGTGGGACAGGAAGGCACCCACAGGTCCCAGCAGAGGAGGGACATGAAAGGACATTTGAAAACCTCACCCTGGGTTGATCATGGCCGGGGCAGGAAAGCCCTGGGGTACTGCAGCGTCCAGCCTGGAGAGGAGACTTGGTGGCCGTCCAGAGAGGCCGGCATCCTCCCAAGGTCACATAACTGGCAAGCGATGAGGTAATAATCTGACACAACCAGAGGTCAGTCACTGCTGGACATGCTCCTAAAAACGCTCCTGTTGAAACCAGGCAGCCAACGGCCAAGGCCTAGTTCTGAACAGGCAGTGAAAGGCCCGCAGCCAGGAGGCCGGGACGGCCATGGTTCTTGAGGCCCAGAGAGGCTGTCCTTTCTGGATTATTTTCACAGAGCCTGAGAGTGTTCAGATAAGCTGGCGACAGACTTCGACATAAACAGAGGACTCAAAGATAACTTCAAGACTTTTGTTCTGGAAAATGAAAGTTACTGAATCTCGTGGGGAAGACAGATTTTGTGGGGAAATCAGGAAAGAGGCTTCGAACAGCTGGGGAAGGGGGGCTCTGAAGCACCCCACAGAGAGGACAGTAGGAAACCAGGGGGCTCTGGAGTCGGGGCGTGGTCAGGGGCTGTCCATATGAGTGCCTGGTGGACTGCTTGGCGGGGTCTTCGCTGCCACAATGTGACTTTGGCTAGAATCAGCTCACTGGGTCGCTCTTGCGGGCCCCTCCCATTTCGTAAGCACTGTGCGTCTCAGGCCTGCTTGTGCTGAACAGCCACTTGGGTCACAAGCCTCCTTTGCTCGGGGGTCCTCAGCACCCTCCCAAAGGGCACTGTCCAGTCAAAGTTATGTAATCAGAAATCAAGCAGAGAGAGGCTTGTTGATTTTGTTCCTCTATGTGATATTCAAGTCACTTGGGAAATGAGGGATCTCAGAACAGCCGTGGCAGTGGGGAACCCTGTTTCTCTGCCATGTCTCCAAACCCAGAGTGAGGCACGGCGGAGGTCCTCAGGTCCCCCGTTCTGCATGGGTGCTGCAGGTGGCTGCACCGGACTGGGACAGGTGGCAAGGGTTCCTGGGAGCACACTGCAGGGTTTGCCATGGGCTCCCTTCAGGGTGGTGGAGGCCTGGCCCAGGCCACAGGAGAGGGCCGGCCTGGCGAAGAGCCGGAGGCCCAGCAGCACGTGCCAGGGCCCAGGTGGGACGCCAAAGTGGCTCAGGGAGGCAGGAGCACAGGGGCGAGGAGAGTGGTGGGGGCCAGGCCTGCCACCGCCTCCTGGGAAGTTCCTGTCAGGAGCTTGGGCCTCAGGGTCCTCCACACCTGGAGGCTCATGGCAGCCAAGGAGAGGCCGAGAGCCGGCCGCCCTGCGCCCTGCGTCCGTTCACAGCACGTTCCTCCCTTGTTGGTACCTCGCCTCCTGGGCCCCTGACCTCCAAGTGCAGGAGCCGTGGTCGGTCTGTGCAGCCCGAGCCCCTCCCCCCGCAGTCCTCCGGCTACCTGTCTGGAGCCCCCCTGCGAAGCAGAAGCGTCAGAGCAAAAGGATTCAATTTCAGAAGCCTTGGTGAAAGTCCAGACCCGACCTGTGGACACCTCGCTGGAAGTCTGAGGACCCACGTCGGTCAGATCTGCGAACAGTGTCCAGTTTTCTGTGACACGGGTTACTTCTTTCAGTTCCCTAAGAAGCAGCGGCACTTGGAGCACGCGTCTGACTCACGGGCTCTACGGCTCAGCGCACACCTGGGAGACGCTGCCAGAGACCCGTGCCTGCCAGCCTCCGAGCCCTTGATCTTGCACCCACCGGGAAAGGCTGCGGAGGACAGGCCCGGTTTGGCCAGGCTTTCTGCGGTGGGAACTTCCTCCTCCAGTGGGAGACACTGCCGGGAAAGGAAGAATGATGATTTACATACCGTGGCGAGGCCATCTGCAGGTCTTAGTCACAGCCGCCCGCTTGAGACACCCTGGGAAACCCCTCTCTGGACGAGGAAAGACAAAGCCCAGGTTTCTGTGCTTATAAGTCTTACTCTGTGAGATTCGTAGGCAGAGTCATCTCTGTTTTTAATGAAAAATAATCATTGTGATTTTTCTATCATGAGTTAGTGGGGGGTGTTTTTCTGATTTTGCCTACTTGGTCTGACCCCAAACACACCAGAAGAGACTTTTCTCCTCTTCTCTCTGCTTCCCAAGACTCCCAGGAAAACGACTCTGGTGGCCCATCCTGCTCGGGGCACAGCTGGAATGAGCGCAGCACACAGCCTTGCAGAGCCAGCGGAGGTAAGAACTCCCTCTGGGGACGGGCTGGCCACGTGGGCGAAGGAACGATGAAAGAATGAAAGTGCTTTCTTAATTTCTTTAAAAGATAACCAAGGTATCATGAGAAACTGCACCACATTTTCCATTTAGAAGTTTAAGTGGGTGGCGTCAGAATTTGAATATCTAGAAGTCAGCGTGGGTTTTATGGTAGAGAAAGAAATGCCCAGACACTGTGAGCATGGATGACGCTTCGCTGAAAATACTCAGAGGGAGCTAGGTGTGGGAGCGCTTTTCTGTGTTAGAACTCAGGCATTAGAAATCTTTGCACTTATTGCAATAGCAGATGCCTTTCCATCAACTGAAAAGCAAAGCAAATGCAAGTGAAATCTCCCCCACACCTTTGGATTTGGTTGGTGTTGCTCTATTTTGATGTGCAGGGCTAATCTCCAGAGAAAGCCCTGCAGAAACAGCTGTGGCTGACGAGACCCCTCCTCAGTGCCTTCTTCCTCCCCGCCTCCCCAACCCCACTTACAAAGATTGCTGCTGAAGTTCAGAAATTAGTAATCTATAGCTTCAAATAGATTCTTTTGAAGATATAGTGTCTGAATCTTATTGATAAAAAAAATCAAGGTCAAAATGCTTTACAATTTTCCAGAGAAAATTATTTATGGAAACCAACCAGCCCACAGCCGAGCTGCCCACATCAGCACCCCAGAGGCCAGAGTGGACAGGTGTTTCATGGTCACAGAGTTTTGTCTACCGCACGAATAGAAGGGGGGCTTTCCGAGGACCCCAGACTGACATTTGCAAGCATGAACTAGGATTGCAGGATATTGACTTGCTAGGAACAGGATGACTGGTTAGAAATGGAGACACCATGTCAGAAGTCTCCATCCAGAGTTTAGGGAGCTCTGTGTTCCGCAAGCTGGGGGACCTGGGTGTCCTCCTGTAGTCCAGGGTCCAGTCTCACTGTGCCGCTGGGTGCTCAGCTCAGTATACACCAGGTAGGGCTGGTTCCCAGCCAAATCCAAGATGCTTGATGGTCAATCAGTTCTAATCTCGTTTCTTAGAAGTCTTCCCCCAAAGGAGAAGGTCATTCATGAGAACCAACACGCTTGTCACCTGGATTTCCACATCTCTCTTGGTGATCAGCCAAACCAACTTCTTGAGGTTAATAGCAAGACAACCGTTCTGAGTTTGCACAGAAGCTCACTGTTAAAGTGTGGTCTTAGTCACAACCCGGGTCTGAATAGAGAGACACTGGTAAAGCAAAGAGAAGCAGCTATACAGGGGTACTATCCTCAAACCCTAAAATACAAGACATAGTAAGACGGAGAAATGCAGTTTTATAAGTTATTTCTAATGAAAGAGACCCTGAAATCCCATGATGATTGCAAAAGAGCCGTTTCCTCTAAACAGTTCTGGCAAAGACCCGTGTGTTGAAAATGCTCTTAACTGTTCATGCACGTCCTTGAGCAGTTCTGTGGTCCCGACTCACTGCTGGTGAGGGACTGAATGCAGAGTCTCACAGCCGCTTCGATTACCTGAATGACTCTTGGTTACAACACAGAAACAGGTTCTTTATGCCAGTGACCATCTAGCCCGATGACTCCAGCTCTTCTAGGACTTCTGTGCTTTCTTTAAATGAATATTCACATTCTTCACAAAAAATGGCTAAAAAGAAAGGTGATTAACATTTCCATTGAGCCAACAATTTATTATTGGTCCAAGCTAGTACTCCAAAGACTTTATTCCAAGAGCTAGTTAGCATGACAATCTGCCCACCCCACCTCTGCCATGCTGGGGCTGATTTCCTATGGTTTGCTGTGATTTAGTGGCACATGCTGGTCTTCGTTCTTGGTGACTCTGTCATCCCTCTGACTTTGCCAGAGCCACTCTTTAGAATTTGTGGGTAATATGTTCATGGGCACTGCTGTGACAATGACTCTTGAGAAATGTTTACCACATAGATGTCTAAAATGTATCCAGAAACTGACCTGATTTCTATAAACCATTCTACTCTTTTTTTGTTTTTTTTTTGGAAAGGGATTAAAATTTAAATTCAAGCGTTCTAATTTCTGATTTGTTCATTATATAGATACATTTCTGATTTGTTAGGATTATTTTGGTGATGAATTCTAATGAAGGAGTCTTTTTTATAATGTGAAGCTGTGCAATGACAAGTCACTATGAATGATGGATGGGCCAGGATCTTTGCTTCTGTTTGTGGCGCTGGGCATCCAGCCCAGGGTCCCACGCATGCTCAGCATGCATTCTACCCCTGAGCTACCTCTCCAGTTCCAGCATCAATTGTTTTTATAAACCACAATGTAAGAGTTGGCAAAATGCATGGTGTGGTGAAGGACAGCACTTCTCCTGTTTCTTTTGCAAGTTGTTTTATCTCAATCCTTTTTTTTTCAAGTGTGCTCAATCATCAAGAAGAAAGAATTTGACAGATCCTCTTGAACAAAAGATAAGGTGCTTAGAGAAACAGAGAAAAGAGGTAACTTAGAAGTATCAAAGTTAAAGTATCAGTTAAAGTGTCATGGATCAGTGCTGAGAATAAGTATTCTGTCTTTTGTTTTTACTAATTAACTGTATTTGTCTCTCTGATACTGCATTGCATTATATTGAAAGAAAACACCGTTTTATCAGTATTAATGTAGTGCCAAATGAAAAAATGACAAGGTCACAAACTTCCTTGGCATCCACAATCCTATTTTCCCTACATTTGGACACTTCCTCCACCTGCCCCATGTGAGCTCGTTACCTGTGTCCTCAGCCTTGCACCCGAGACACACCTGAATCTCCCACTGTGAAGGATTTCAGTGCAGCTGACTGAGATGCTGAGACTTTGTGAATGCAGCCTCCCCAAAACTAGGAATGCTAGTGGGAATGAGCAGACACTGCTGATCATCCTGATTGGATTTCCTGAGTTCAGTGAGCTTTGAACCTGTTTACCCTTCTTGACAGAGGAGGAGGTGATCGGTGTCACGACCACAGAGCTCCATCTGTGGCTGACTTTGGGGTTCTTCTGCTCCCACTCCATGCCTGTAGCTTTTGTGTTCTCTTCCAGGGCACCATCTACTCCTCTTTGATACCACATAGAAAATTCCTGAACTATAGCAGATTTAAGTAGCTATAGCACAGGAATATTAATCCCTAAGATGTCAGAGCAGGTGTCTTGATACAACATTACATAGTACTGTACTAAGTAGCCATATCCGTTTCTACCAAAAGAGTTCCCAAGTAACTGCCGTTCTGGATTTCCTATTATGTTTTGTCATAGGAGAGATTTGCTTTGGTTTTTTGTTTGTTTTGTTTTGTTTTGTTTTGTGGTCATTGCAACTATTTTCTTATATTGATAAGTGTTGGAATTTCTCATACTGTAAGAAACTACTAATTTCCCTACAAGGAGACTAAAACACGCAGATCATAGTGCTGTCTTCTAATTAGCACATAGTTTTTAAAACTTTGAAGTGTTTAAGCCTAAAGTATTTCTAAATATTTTCTTATCAACAAAACTTTTTCTTTGAAAAATCTGTACTTTTGAAAATGTAATATTATCCATTCAATGAGACAATATCACAATAATGTGTCAATCTTTTAAAGCATATTATTGCAAACAAATAATTATCAGGTAATAGGGTACACTTAAATATAAACTTACTAAAGCTGGAAAAATAATTCACTGTAATAATCAGTGTATACACATAGAAAAATGTGAAAAGACCCTTCACACATTAGTAAATCTTACAGAAAACCATCAACATTACAATTTTTTACCAGATTCTGATTGAATTAAAGAAAAATTAACAATCACACAATAAGGAAGTTAAAGCCGGCCAATATGCTGCTTAGCTAGCTAGTTAGGATCCACCCAGACTTGATGACTTTCATATGGGAACCAGTTATGAACAGGTGAGAGTGAGCCAGCAGATTCTCCCAGCCCACCCGGAACTTTCTGGAAGGAGCTATTATCTTTACTTCTGGCTTTTCACTCTCAGTAGCCTCAAAAAGTGATTCTAGGCTGCCTAAATTTCCAAATGGGCAGAAATCCGTTGTTGATTCACAAGATTTTAATAATTGCAGCTCCTGGAAGTTAATCAGCAGTGGGACCAGCAGTTTAGAAGCATGAGGGAACTGTATGAAAGAAAGGTAAGCACCTGTCTCTCCGGGTTTCTGTGACCTGGCTGGGGTCAGCCAGGGGAAGCTCACGTATTGCCGCTGCCTGCTGTTGTGGAAGCGGGGTGGGGGCAGTGGGGGGCGGCAGAGGCTGAGCGCACAGGTGCCTCACTGGCCTCTGCCCTGGATTGCCTTGAGCAGCACTGAAAAATGGGCCACAGACTGCATCCCGTGCTGTCCCCAGAGTGTGCCCATCTGTTCCACCTCCCAGAGTGACCACTAGCAGCCATAAGTACACCTACAGGCTGTGGTGTCCCTTAGGGACAGGCTAAAGGCCACGCTGTTCTTTAGATGGGGAGACAAACGTCCCGCCCCTTTCCTCTAAGCCGCTGTGCTGTTTTGAGAAGCTTTGGCTTTGGTGAGAAAGCAACTTTTTGGAGAAAACCTTCTTTAAATCAGTTTGTAATTTGAAAGCACTCTATCTCCAGAAAGAGAAAAGGGAAAGTAAATCCCCTAAATAATTCGGAATTAAGAAACCCGACCACAAGTGAGTAATACAACCACATTGCTAGTTTCCCCCGCTTCTGACAGGCAGAGCTGTTAAAATTAGAAGCCGCAAGGTAATGCTCCCACGGCACCCGCAGTGGTGCACACCTTGCTGAGGCCACTTTTGGGGGAGCCTGGGCCTCCAAACTTTGGAGATCTTGATCTTAGAGACAACGGCTAAGCTGCTGCCCCGACCCGCGTGCAGGAGTGCGGGAACACGGTAGCAGTGGGTATGACGCCCGGGGGAGCCGCGCCCATCGCTGGGTTCTCCTCTGGGCCTGGTGTCGCCTTGAAGTCTGCAGATGGCCGCCAGGTTCACGGCGCGTGTGTTTTCTCCTGTTGTGGGCGTGGCTGCCTCTTCCGCAGCAAGCAAGGCGCATCTAGAGACCCGCGGCCTGAGGGCACCCACTTCCCCTGCCTGTGGTCAGGCGTCACGCCCTCGGAGGCGGGAGGAAGGAGGGAAGAGCGGAGGCTGCAGGTGTCCGCCTGTGCTTTTCGGCCTGGCCGAGCTCCTATTAAAATGCAGACGTCCTGCTGGGCGCTGACGGACGCGCAGGAGAGGGGCGCTCGGTCCCCAGGCGCACAGTCCGGGAACCGGTGCCGGGTGTGGGCGCAGGAGAAGGGTCTGCATCTGTCTGCCCGGTTCCTTTCCGCAGGTGGCGGAGCTGAGGTACAAGCTGCGGGCGGCGGAGGGCGCCCTGGGCGCGCTGGAGTGCGAGCGGCGGCAGAGCCAGAGCGCGGGGGGCGCCGCCCGGGACCCGCGGCGGGAAGAGGTGGGCGCCGGCGGGGCCTGTGGTCTGGTGGACCCAGCGCTCCAGCACCCGCGCGGGCGGGGTTGCGCGTCCCCAGGGCGGTAGTTGAGGCCCACGAAAAGAGCACGCGGCTGCGCGCCCGGGTGGCCCAAGCACAGGCGGCTGTAGTGGGCAAAGAGAACCGGCCCTGCCCTGCGCACGGCTTTCTGGGCGGAGCGGGCTTCCCTTTGCCTTTCTCCTTGGGTACAGCTTCTGCGCCTGACCATAAGAGTACTAAGGCCGGGACTGGTATTTGAGCAGTAGCTTCTCAGTGTTGCAAATGGGCATTGCTCTTGGAGCCATAAAAACACATTTTAAAACACGTCACCCTCATTTTCTCATTGAACATTCTCGACTGTTCTTTGCCATGCTAATGGGCCGGAGTGTGGCTCAGTGGTAGAGCGCTGGCCAGGCACCCAGCACCGCGCAAAAAAGAAAGGTAGGTGAGAGCAGAGACCAGAGGTGAGATGGCTTGCCCGAGCCGGAGCCCGGAGCCATCTCACCTCTGTCTTGCTCTCATCTGTCTTGCTTTCTTTAGGCTGGGTTGGGGGGGATCCCACTGTCCGGAGGGAGGGCAGTTCCTCCTAAAGCGGATTCTGTTTCTTCCTGGTTTTGCCTACACTTACTGGACGGACTGCGTGGGTATGGGAGAGGATGAGAGCAGAACCTTAAACCCAAGCCCTCTCTTTTTAGGTATAGTAAGAAAACACAGTAGTGCCAGCATTGCAGGGGAGCACGCAGGCACCAACCTCAAGGCCTGTCCTCCTTGCCTGCCTTGCTGAGGATGTTGATGCCCCAGGAAGCAGGCTGGCACTCCTGACACAGTGGCTTCCTTTGCCAATGACACCCTGACCAGGAATCTTAGCAATTTTTTCCCTCTGCAGTTCAGACCATTTTCTAGTTAAAATAATTTTCTCTTAAATTATGCCAAATTTGAAAATGATGGGGTCATTTTTCAAGTGTATCAGCCCATTTTATTTAAATAAAAGCAAGTAGAAATACTTCCCCTTTTAAAGAAAATGAATTACCTAAAGTAGATTTCTTAAATTTAAGAATTGCGTTGGGAAACACTAATGACTAAAATCATGCAATTTGACACATATTAGCTATTTTTTCATCCTGAAATACCCATATTGTGCAATATTTATTTATTCTTAGCAAGAATCCAATTTCCTTCACAGTATGGTTACCATCTACTGTGAAAAATTAAGAAGTAGGAGACATTGTTTGAGTTCAGAGCCCATTAACGTCTGAGGGGCTCTTCAGTTATTTCTAACACTGGGCTTCCAGGTGATGATCTGAAAGGCGACTTGGGACAGCAGTCAGGCTTCTTGATCTCTGCCTCTTAAACCTATAGCAGCAAAAGGTGCTCTGAGTGGTGACCTGGAGCCAAGGGTGAATTGCCTGAATGCACTTGCTTTGCCTTCTCTCTGCTTCAGCCTCGTTCAGGATTGGGCTTTGAGATACTTGACAGTTTTTGTTGCAATGATTTTTTTTCTTTAGAATTTGCAAATGTTTTACTGAGTCCCTTGTCCATCACCTAGTAATGGGAACTAGATTATTCTGCAGACCCATTTATCTGACCAAAAAAGTGAAGATTGGGAATTTTTATGTCTTTTTCTGGGATCACCAAACTTCTAAGAAGTAGCACTAAGTTTTGATAAAGAAAAACTATCTTCAGTCCTAACCTTGTCCTTGACTCAAAGGATACTGCTCAAATGAAATGCTGAGAGGCAATATTAGAGGTCCTCTTGTGCCATTAAAGGAGGGTGACCCTCTCTCTGCTCCTGGCAGCCCACATAGAGGGTCCCACAGTATCATCCCTGTTGACTTTGATTGTGTTCTGATGTTCTTGCTCTTTCCTTCCAAAGGAAAGGGAAACCCTAAACGAAGAATTGCAAGAATTGAAGAAAGAGAATAAGTTTTTAAAGGAAAAAACTGCTCTCGCACTGAAGAACAGGGAGCATTATGAACTCGAAATACAGCGTCTTAACAAGGTACCCGGCAGGCCCTGGAGGAGGGGCCAGTGCTCCCTGTGGAAAGGCAGTCCCCTCAGGTCACACCAAAGCCAGCTGCCACATGGCCCCAGCCTTGGGGTCCACAGGGAACCCACATTCCCACAGAGGGCATGGCAAGAGAGAAATGAGAAGCTACAGAAGGCAGTGGGAACACAGCACATCTTTCTTCCTTTCCTCCTCCTCCTCTTTCCTCCTTCCTCCCTCCCTCCCTCCTCCAAGTCTCAGGGCCGTGTAAAGCAGGGGGTGCTTGTGAACACTCACCTTCTGGTCAACCGCAGGAGCTTTGACCTGCGGGAGCAGCTGCTCTTTAAGACAGTTTCCGTGGAGCCCAGTGTGGTGCACACGCGGAAGCAAGCTGAACACCAAGCTGGAGGTCAACAGCAAGGCTAAGGCCCACCCTTCACGAGGGCAGGGCAGAGGTCAAGGCTTTCAGGAAAATGCCAGGGATTTAGTACCTGAACTCCAGCTCAGTCTTCAAAGGAGCAGCTGTGCATTGCTCGGAGGATGATGAGGGGTGTGTGTGTGTGTGTGTGTGTGTACATGCGTGCGCGTGCGTTCTATGTGCCAATTCTTAATTTCCTGGAGGAAAAAATATAAATTTCAGGGAAATTTTTCATTTCAAGGAAAACAGAAACCGCTTGTTATTTATTTTCCAAAGGCCAAGCCACATGTGGAGCATAGGTTTGGTGCAGCACCGGGTGACAGTCCCTTGATCTTGGACTGTGTGTCTGTGGAGACAGCCCGTGTCCAGAGGCACCAGTAAAGATTCCCAGGGCCATACGCTCTGCCCTGGAGTCCGTGTGCTACCTTGCACATAACCTAAGGTGTCCACTTCTTCTGAAACCCTCTAGAACTGTGTGCTTCTGTGCTTCTGACGGGGCTGGGGTGCCACTCCTACCCTGCGAGCCCCAGGGCTGATGCCCAGCACCAAAAAAACAAACAAACAACAAAAAAACTGACAAAACATAAATTATCAGAGAATTTTTTGTTGCTTCTGCAAATTCTTCCTGGAGGAGGAAGAAAAATTCTTGTTTCTCTTACAACTTCCTGAAAAGTGATTTTCCTGCCGGGCTGGACGGTGTCTGCAGATGCGGAGCCGCTCTGTTAGGGAACCCGGGTCTGACAGTGGGACTCAGCGCAGCCTTGCTCTTCCCTCGGGGTTATGGCCCAGTTGGTGGGAGGACCGTGAAGAGGACTGGTTTGGTTAGTGAGCAGTGATGTGGCCTGAGGGCAACACGAGGTGAGACGTGTCACAGTACCGGAGGTCACCTCAGCAGGAACTGCGTGTCTTCAGCATCTGACCTACCAGGAGGGGGCAGCGTGAAGGCTGGGGAGCGAGGGCCTGGTGTGGGTGGGACACAGGGTCCTTACACAGCCGCCCCAGTAGTGCGTTAGCAGGTGTTCTGGCCGAGTAACCTGCCTGTGGCAAGGCAGGGCATGGGGCTGGCAGGAGTGGGGCACAGCAGCCAATCCTCAGGGGCTCCTTTCTCTGGGGGTTCCCTCTCTTGTTGGGGACACGGGGACACCAGCTTTGAGAAGTGCAGATTCTTGGGCCCTGTCCTCTGGGCAGTGCCCATGGCTGGGCATGTGTGCCACCTCTGGTTCCCGAGCTTCGGGCCCCCGGGCTGGAGTGCACATCTGACCGAGGCCCAGAAGTGGCCATAGTCGGCCAGGTGGAAGGGGTGCAACCCTGGAGACCTCCAGTGGCACGGGACGTGGGATAGCAGCAACATCAGCTGGCCTCGGGGAGCAGACGGTTCTGCAAATGACCCTGTGTGCCGAAAATCAGAAGGAGGAAAGCAGCCGTGGGGACGGGCTGCCTGGGGTGCCTGGGGAAGCCCGGCACTCGGCCGGCTGACGTCATGGGTGCGCTTGCCTCGCAACAGGCTCTGCAGGACGTCTTGAAAACCCAGAGCGCTCGGCCTTCCGAGGACCACTGTGGGCAGCGCGCGGAGGAGCCCAGCCACGCGGCCATGAGAACTGAAGTGGAGGTTCTCAGGCAGCAGGTGAGAAGGCGGAAGGGGCGGTCCTGGGGAGCACGGGGCGGTCCTGGGGAGCACGGGGCCGCTGCCGGCCCGTCCTGCCGTCCAGAGCCGCCACCCCTTCCACAGTAGCTGGGATTTCTGGCTGCAAGGTGTGCAGGCAGAATGAGCTCAGCTGGGTCGCTGCCATGGCTCATAAGGTGGGACCTGGGTCTCCGTGGGTGGCTGGCTCGCCCAGGGCCACGCCGCTGAGATGATAAGAGCCCCCGCGGGCAAGGCTGGCTGAGAGCACTACTCACCCGAGCTCAGGACCTTTTCGGAAAATGGTGGCAGCCAGGCTGTGATTCTGTAGCTCCTGGCCTCCTGCCCTTTGAACAATATGGGCAGTTTTCAAAGAGTCCTTGGCTCTGATTATAGTCACCAAAAAGTCAGGTCTGCTGCCCACGTGCGGTTGGCACCAGCAGCGACTCGTGGGAGCACAGCAGCTTCCCTCTGCACCCCCACTGTGGCCCGTGGAGGGCGAGAGCAAGCACCCCGCCGCAGCACAGGTGGCAGAGCCAGGAGGTCATGCTGCCGTCCACTCAGTCCAGCAGGCTGGTGCTCCCTCATGGAGGGACCAGCTGCGCCCATCGTGCTCCTCTTCCTGTGAGGGGTTAAACAGCAGTGAGCACAGGGACACCCTGGAATCCCAGGCCCGAGCAGTCGTCATCAAGAACCTATTAGCAGTGTAGGACACTGTCCATGGGGTGAAGGGCTGGTGACTGATTCGCTCTGGATAAGTGCCAACTGCAAGGGTCTCAACGTGTTCACATGGAAAGACTGAGCCATGGTGTTACTGTGACTGACTTACTGCCGTGACCTCGAAGGAGTGGCGCAGGTTAAAATCCAGAGCTCTTGGTGGTAAAGTCGGGTTCTCTCTGCCAGCAAGCGCGTATGGTAATCTGCCTACCGCACTTAGGATCGTGCGTATGGCTTAAAAAGGAATCCATGGAAAAATGGGGTGACATTCAGTTTGTTAAAGCCCTGCCCAAATGGCAGCCCGGGCAGGGTTCCTGGGCTGGGCTGTGTTCAGGCACCACCATCCTGGCCCTGGGTTGCAGCAGGTCAGCCTGGAGGCGGGCCTGACAGGTGCTCTTTCCACACGTGCTGAGGAGTCAACCAAACCGGGAGAGTGTGCTGACACTGCACCCACGTTTTGCCTGAGCCACTTCTAAGTCAGCACTCGCAACGCAGCACCCCAAGCACTGCACAGGGCAGCAGAGGGTTCAGACCCACAGAGGATCTGCATCAGGACTAGAGTGACAGCACTGCTGGAGGGCTCGGCTCTCCTCACGGGGGCTTCCCCATCGGAAATGCCTCTGGTGATGCTCTGTCTGTCTGCAACTGAGCCTCAGCTCTTGGCAAAAAAAGTAAATAAAAATGTCAGCTTGGCTGGATGGAGTGTCCTTGCAATGGTGCCGATGAATAAGGACTTAAAAATGAAGTCTATATGTGTGTGTATGTGTGTGCATTTTATGTACAAATGTGTGCACATATATACGTGTGTGCATGCTGTATATGTGTGTGCACATGTGTGTGCATATAGGTGTATGTGTGTGCGTGTGTGCATGTGCATGTGTGTGCACGTGTGTGTCTGTGCGCACATGCCTCTCCACCGTGATCTTCGTGCGGTGTTTGAGCTCCCCTCCTGCCTGTGGGCTTTGTCGTGACTGCCTCAGGTGGCTGCTCCTCCAGCTGAAAGCGCTCATCATTTCTGCTAACGGTGCTGTGTACATTGGTGCCAGATAAAAACCCTGCTAAGAGGTTTCCACACAGCAGTGATTTAATCATCATCTTAGAAGAATTGTTTTGCTGCTTCTCTACCTTTTATTTATTTTTATAGCTTCGCATGTTAGTCTCCAAGCTTCCAACCAGTTATAAACAACAATAAGGATTAATTCACTTGTTTGATTACTTTTCTGGAATACTTAGAGTGTCTCTTATAAAGTGCTGGGATACAATACGGTTACGTTTCTTTTTTCTCATCTGCCTCTAAAATTGCTTATAAGGACAAAACCTGAGACTGCCTCTCGACAGCCCCGTTTTGCTTCTCCACCTCCGTCGCCTTTCCTTCCTGCGCTCAGCTCGTGCTTTGTATTCGGAAGCGTTGGCATGCCAGTACTTAGTGGCTTCACTGAACAGCTATTGTCAGCAAACTGCCTTTCAGAACTTCCAGCAGAGCCCTGTGCTGGGTTGGCTTGCCCCCATCGTGACCTTAAAGCCAGCCAGGGCTGCAGCCCAGCGGGGCACACGGCAGCAGCAAGGGTGCAGGAAGTTTTAAAGAATCACCTGTGTCCCCTTCAGAATCCTTGATGGACGCCGAGAAGGAAAACCCTGAGGACTTCCACTGTGGAAGGAGCGATGAATTGCGCTCAAATGCATTCTCCTCCCACCCCGAAGAGGGATCGAGAACAGAGGGTGGACGGGCCTGACTGCACGTGCCCCGGTGGCACCTGTGAGGAGATGGCTCGAAGGGCCCAAGAGCACAGAAGGCCAGCGTAACAGAAGTGCATCTTTTTCAGGTACAAATATACGAGGAAGACTTCAGAAAGGAGCGATCGGATCGGGAAAGGCTCGGCCGAGAGAAGGAAGAGCTGCGGCGGCTTCATCGGGCTTCCCAGGCCCAGCTGGCCAGGCTGAGCTTCCAGGTACATGTCAAAGTCCCGTTGCCAAGAACGTGTGCTGTATTTTTATCTTCTCATTTAAAAATATTCACGGCTTTTGAATTCTGTCAGTTGACACTGGGTTCTCGAGAGGGCTGCACCTGGGATGAAGTCACTCTTAAACCACCTTGCGAGCAGATGGAAATGTCTGGAATTTCTTTTAACTTGAGTATGTGGAAGAAAGACCCAATCAGCTGGATTCCAGAGTCTTTTATAAAATACAGTTCTTGTGATCTTTTTCTCATAATATTTATCTTGGGAGAATGGGAGTTGAACTACCTACTGCTCAAATAGAGTGAAGCGGTTTCTAAGTTCTCGTGGCTTCCTGTGGAATGCTCCTGTCTTACACAGACATGCATATTCCTAAATGTCTGGCGAGGCCCAGGGCCCTGCCCATTAGGCCCAGGTTCAATGTAACTAGAGCACTTTCAAGGAAGCCAGTTTATTGGGCTAGAATGTATCGAATGTAAGCGACCTAAAATGCAGTGTAATAAAGTAGACTCAGGAAGTTGCCATGAAGGGTGAATACTGATGTTAATGAGGGAAAATGCAGCTAATGTAATTCTGACTTAAGAAAATAAAATAAACCACAATGATTTTGGTTTGCAAAATCATGCAGTGCCTCTCAATAAAGAGGGAAGGGTGCAGGCCTGTTGTGGAGCTCCTTGACTCCAAGACTTTCAGTCTCTGAAGAACTTTTAAACTCCTAGCTGTCCTCTTCTGCCTGATGCAAAGGGGACAGTGAATTGCATCTAATTTCCTCTCTCATATGTTTTCAAGGATTAACTTGAAAATCTTAATTTTATGTGGAAAATTATTTGGTAGAACTATTTCCTCTCTAAGAAATTGGAAAGAATAAAATAAAGGCATTATAAAGGAAATGAGTAGGAATCAAACTATAATTCCTTAATTTTCTGAAAGTAATCCATGACGCCTAATAAATAGTTTATACAACAATGGAAGAAAAGTTCTGATTATTCTGGGTGAAGAATTACTCTTCCAATTTTTATTTCTTATGTGCAGAACTCCCTTAATTTCTTTTGTTAGTGCACAAATTATTTTATTCCTGGCATATTTCAATTTTATTCATTCTACTTTATTAAGTTTAGATTGGTTCCTATGCACCAAACCGAAAAAAATAAAGAAAGCAAAAGTTCAGCCTGGTGATAAATTGGTGCTGAGATGGGCAATGGCTTTCCATGTGAGAACTTTCAGTCCCACCAGGAACACAGTCCATCTACCTCACATTCCAGAACCCAGCAGTTCTGGCCCCTGTGCATCTACAAAAAGCAATTTTGACTGATGTAGCTAAATACATATATTGTCCAAGTAGTATGGTATAATTGTGTTTATAAGCTAAGGAACAAGTTTAAGACTATCAAAACTTTTCTTAAAATAATGATAGCCCAATCACTTATTTTTCAAAAGTCTCACTCAGCCAGGTGTGGTGGTGCATACCCGTAATGCGAGTGTCTTGTGAGGCTAAGGCAGGAGGATTCCAGGTTTGCAGCCAGTCTCAGCAACTTAGTGACACCCTGTCTCAAAATGAAAAATAAAAAGGGCTGGGGTGTAGCTCAGTGGTAGAGCACCCCTGAGTCCCACCCTCAGTACGAAAAAAGAAAAAAGAAGAAGTCTCATTCACTGTGGACAAGCAATGCTCGAGCCCCAAGAGACACTGGGAAGGATTTGATGATGTACCTTAAGAGAATCCACAGCAGATTAAATGCCACAGTACAGGGAAAAGAAACCTTGGGTGAGTAGAATATTATCTGAGTTGAAAAGAACTTCAAATGGAAGTCTCAGGTCAAATCCTTCAGGCACTGGTCACTCACCAGGGCCCACGCCTGCTGCCACTGAGGAGGTCCCAAGCCAGTCGAGTGCAAAGGCAGCGCAGGGACACGACCTGGGCTGTGGTGTCCAGCGGTAGCAGAAAGCAGGGGTGGGATGGCCACCTCGGACACCCCGGGGCAGCGACCCAGAGTGGCTTTACTCTGCGTCCATCTCCATCCTAAGATGGAGCACATCCCTGTGCTCCATCAGCACATCCCTGCCCGGTTCCTCTGACCCCAAGCCCCGCTGGAGTGCAGGATTGCCGAAGGTCCACTGACGCCGTGCGCAGTGCGGGAAGGAGGACGCCGGTGTCCTTGCATAGCCGCGCAGAGCTGAGTGGCAGGGCCCTGGGCGGGACCACTCAGCCATGGCGGCTCTCCGCGGTTCATGAGCTCTCTCGGGCTCTCAGAGGGTCTCGCTGGTAGCTCCTGGCAGCAGCGTGGTCAGCACGCCTCTTGGGCGCTGTCCTTAAGGTGGTGGCGCGACTCCACGTGCTCCACCAGGTGCCGAAGCTGTCCTTGCAATCCTGGGACCCAGCGCGGTGGAGGACAGGTAGCCCATCCGACCCACCTGCAGATTTTGCACCTGTGGGCTTCTCCACTTGCTAAAATGCACTCATCACCCCAAATCATCCTTGAGACGCCTTGGAGGAACATTCATGAATGTGACCAGCGGCAGAAAGCCCCAGGACGCCCTGCCATTTCTCCAGAAGCGGGAGTGGGCACGTGCCCTCCTCACAGCCTATTCTGCGCCACCCCGTTCTTCCTTTTAGTGGTTATTTCACTGTTGAAATCAGACTGCCCGAGGGCCATCCAGGTTCCCAGGTGCCAGGAGGCTGTGAGGCACTGTCCAGGGAGAGCAGGCCTGGCAGTTAAGGAGCCCAGGGCGCTGGTTCCATGACAGTCTTTCAGCAAGCCCTCCCAGAACCGGGTTGCGTAGGGATCCCTTCCCAGAGGCTTGCAGGAACCCAGCCATCCACCTAGGGGCAGTGTTCATGGTGACCTCAGAGGGCACAGTCATGCACACAGCAAGAATCCACTGTTCACAGAGCAGGCGGGACTAGAAGTCTCGCAGTGAATGCCCGAGGAGGCGGGAGAGCCGAGGCAAAAGGCATGAGGCGGTGGGTGGGACTGGAAAGCCACCATGTGGTAGGGGACGTTTGGATGAGGGTGGCATGACCACAAAGCTCAGGAGAAGCCAGCTTTCCCAGGTGTCTGGTGTGGAGGGAGCCAGGCTAGGGACTGAGATGAGGCTGACCTTGGAGGTTGGGAGGACACGGAGCAGTGTGACCTTGACACTTTCTCAGCATGCTCAACTTCTACTCAGAGCAGGGGGTCCACGTGCTGGTGCAGAGGCTCGCGGCCTGCAGCCTGTGTCAGTCCAGGTGAGGTTTCCCCAAGCCACTGGCGGAAGCCCTTGTATGCTGGGCTGACCGTGCCATTTCGTTCAGTAAGCCAGACACTTCCACACCTAGGTCTGCAAGATTCAGCTAAGCCTGAGAACAATGTGGCCTCAACAGATGGGAATGACAATGGAAAGCTCTCCAGCTTCCCAGATTCCCCTGGGATTTCAGGACAGAGTCCACGTGGGCCTGAAGCCCAAGTCCAGCTCCTTGCGGGCACCACGGCTCCCCACGCTGGCCAGTCCCAGGGTTCCCTAAGGCTCCAGCTCCTCCTGATAAGAAATTGCCTTTGTTTTTTCTGTAGATCAAAGCTTGTCAGATGGAGAAAGAAAAACTAGAAAAGCAACTAGAACAGGTATGTGGCTCCTCAGCTGCCCTGGTTGTGGTTGAAATGGCAACTTCAAGGTACACTCACAGTCACTCCTGTGTACAGCTGGTCTTGCCCAGGGGTGGTCATTGCTCAGGGACCACTGGCCTTTCAGCCCAACGCTTATGAAAACACGCTTCTCAGAGCGCTTGAGCAGCAGTGCCAGCCTCCTGGTGTTTCCTCTGGAAGGAGGACTCCTTCACAGACCCAGCAACGCCTGGGAAATACAGTCCCTTGGTAGTTCTTGCAGTTGCTGACACTATTTGTGGTGGAAAACCACACCCGAGGCTTTTGTTTCTTTCTAGAAATGGAAGGTCTTCCTGGGCACTGAATCCCCCATCAATCCTCCAGTAGCCTTCGAAGCTGAATAGTTTTTCTCTTAGTTCCTGACTTCCTACCTGGAGTCAGCTTGTCTCTGTCTGCAGTTGGAGGGAATCCTTTCCTGGATCAGAGGCTGGGTGGTTTTCGTGGAGGTCCTCTGTGAAGACAACCCAGAAGCACAGTTAACTGTGTGCACTTTCCAAGGGCTTCTGACCTCTCAAGGTGGAGTAAGGGTAGTGTCGCCTCGGGGAAGATTTAGCTACTGAGCCTCATCCTGCGAGTCCCAGTCCTCATCAACTGATGGACTGTCCTGGGCGGCAATGATGCCAGATTCGGCTACACCATGAGATTGAGCCCACCCTGTTGTAGTGAGTACGTGTTGATGTGTGTCCCCTTTCACCCCACCCAGTGCACCCGTGGCTTTGTCTCCCAGATGCGTTTCCCAGCTTGTGACTGCGGCTCAGCTTTCCAGCAGTGGGATCCATGGGTGCCAGCAGGCCCGGGCGCTGTGCGGGACTGGCAGGAGCGGCCGGTAAGTAGAGCTCCCATTTCAGCAAATGCCTGACGCGTTCTCCTCTGACAGAAATCAGCGCATCTCTGGAATTTGCACACAGAGTTCCCACAGAAGGAGGCTCTGCTTTACCTCAGCCTCCGACGGCCAAGTTCCAGAGGTGCATGGACGCAGTAGCTATTCTTTGGACACTGAATCCTCAGGACACATAGATATGAGAATTTAATTGCAAAATTTCAGATTGAGCTACAATTCCTTGAACAAACATAACATTCTATTTGGGTCATTTTCAATTACCATACCTGACTCTATGGCCAAGGGTATTTTTATGTATAAAGAACAGCAAAGTTGATAGAGCAACAACTGAGAAAAGACAAAAAAGGACAGTTTTAAACTTATCGTGAACTACTGTGGATGTTGCTGTCTGTGGATGTAGAAGTAACAAGACGTGGACACCGAGAGGCGGACGCTGACTCAGGAGCTGGCCCCTGCAGGACTGGGGAAGCGCTCTCCTGAGAGACGTTGACCAGGGAGTCCTGGGAGCAGAGACGGGGGCTTCCTTCGGACCTTCATTAGTGGAGAGGCGGGAAGACGCCTGCTGAGGCTCCCGCTGTCCTGTCAGTCAGGTCGCAGTGCCTGTGCTGAGCTCCGCCAGGGGGGCAGGCCTTGGCCGCGAACGCTGGCCTCCCCTGTGAGCAGTGTCCACTGCACGAGTCTCAGTACAGGGAGCTCGGCTGACGCTACAGAGTGCCCATCTGCCCACGTGTGAGCCCGCACAAGCCACAGGCTGGCTGTCGGGAATGGCAGTGGCCCTGCCTTCCTTTGGCAACTCTCCCGCGTGGGACGAGAGCGCCTCGCTTCCTCTCCTGTTTTTGAGACGTCTGAGAGTGAGCGAGAAGGTAAAGGGCAGAGGTGACCTCGCTTCCTCTCCCAGCTTGTTCGTGGGCCAAAGGTGCCCAGGGCCCAGGTGACTGAGCAGGTGGGCCAGGCTCCACGATGTCCCTCGGCCCTTGTTGGGCAGCTGAGGTCTCAGGCCACTTTCAGCGATCTGGCAACCTGGTGAATGGTCCCCAGTGGGGACCATTAAAATGTTTCCATTAAGTAATTTTTTGCAGATAACTGAATAATTGGACAGAAGTCTGTGACCTCTCTGTGTTATGGGGTGCAGGAGGCAGGGAGGTGTTGGGAGCAGGAAGGCAGCTGGGCCGACGAAGCCCAGTTGATCCATTTCCAGGACTGGACAGAGCGGGCGGCCTTGGAGCTCCCGTGCTAGACCAGGTCCGCAGCCCGTGATGCCTTCCGTTGGTTGTTCGGTGCCTTCCCTGAGGCTCCATAGCTGGCTGCTCCTCACTGGCGAGAACCTAGGAGAAAATTCCAAGAGAAACCTCTAAACATTTTTGGTCTAAACCCTGAGCAACGTAGAGAGCGACTTCTGTGAGCCCCTGCGTGGAGGGAAGGGTGCCTGGCCACCCCGAGCTCCTCCGCCCGCCCTCCCACGGCTGCTGGGAGCTCTCCTTGAGCCGCCCAAGAACATCAAACTTGTGATTTCATGTCTCTGGCCCTCTGGTTGCTCCCAGTGTGGGAGTTTAAAGAGACCTGTTGTTTCGTTTGTGGGCTACAGTAAGTTCTGCAAAGGAGTTTGTACTTCTGCAGAGATCCAGGACAACTGTTCCCACACAAAGGGAAACAAGCTCAAGTCACAGACATTCTGGCCAAATGCCCAGTGGATTGCAGAGGGGGCAGGCCAGCGGAGCGCGGGTAGCGGGATGAGGGACATGGGCAACAGGTCCAGGTGGACACCGCGCTGCGTGGCCTGCTTCATGAGGCACCCAGCACCCTGTGACCTCACGCGCACTGGGTGCAGTTGAAGTCCGCATTCCCGTGACGATGTTTTCTTGCTCCACACAGCAGGACCGTCCGAGGCGCACTCGGGACACACTCCCGCCAGAGGAGCCGCCCAAGGGGGAAGGTGAGACCACCCTGCACAGCCCCGCTCCAGGCACACCCGCTGGCCTCTCTGGCTGTCTGCACACGCGCCCCTGCTTATTAATGAGTGTGTTGTGCTTCCCAGAACATCCGGTTCTGTTTTCATTCCTTCTCTGACCACTGGCAAGTTTGCCTCCCTTGACTCTAGGAGATGCACCCCATTCTGTTTTATCCTAGTGTCTGCCGTTATTATTTCTGTTATGGCGAACCTAAGACAGTAGCTGTTCTCTTCACGCTGAATGTTACAGAGGAGTAGCCTTGTGTGTTTCAGAAGGGACAGTGGGTACTCGGGGAACTTCAGCAATGCCACTGGAACCGCTCTGGCCCTCTTGGGCTGCTGCAGGGGTGGCATCGAGCTTAGAAGCTTTAAGGCACGTCCTTCCTCCTACCTTGAAAGTACCTGGAATTGGCCGGAGTATATTCAGAATGCTTGTTTCAAAGTCAGCTCTCTGCCAGAAACTGGTGCCAGGACACCAGAGCCCCGGCCTCCGCCCTGGGTCCCACTCTGTGGGCCTGGAGTGTGCACCTGAGGACAGCCCAGCTGCACATCCCAGCTTCCCCTGACCAGCTACAAGCAGCCCCCTGGCACTGGGGTCACTTGGGTCCACATGGATGCCAGAGCTCTTCCTGGAGGCAGGAGGCCCACACTATGCAGTTGCTGTGGCCAGAGGAGAGCAGGGCAGCTTCCCCTGAGGGGCAGAGGCCACGGAGGGGTCAGGGCCAGGCTGCGGGAGGGGTGTTGAGTGCCGTGTGGAATGGTCCTCTGGTGGCTAATTCCTGCTCTGAGCTCAGTTGCTGCCTGTGATTGTTTTAGGACACTGTAGAGACGCTGAAAACCAACTCTCCTTCCAAATCCAAAGGCTTGCAGTGAGGTTTCCAAGGCGTTTGAGGCCTTCTTGTCTTCTCACTGCCCATTCTGAAACTTGGCCTTAGAACCCACCTGTGCTTACTGGCTGCAGCTTCTGTCTCGAAACGACTTCACAAACAACAGTTGAGTCTCATTTCATCTGTTATAGGTCTGGATGCAAATGCCTTTGAAGTTTCTAGAATAATCATGGCGTTGTAGAGTTAGTAAAACCTTGAAAACACATTGTTTTTTCTCTTCTGAAATGTCAAAACACTGTGTTTTCTGACTATGTTGCCTGTCAGTCCCACCAGAACATTCCAGACTGCTCATGTGGTGTGGAATGAGCTTGCTCTAGTGAGCTTCAGCTCAGCTCTGCCAGGTCTGGAAGAGCAAGAGACGTGTGCATGTGAGAGTGTATGCGAGCAAGCACGACCGTCTCTTCACCACCCGAAGAGCAAAGCCTCAGCACCCTGGGTGCCGTTACCAATGTCCGACAGCCCCCTCAGCCCAGTGCTTTACCAATGTCCAATAGCCCCCTCAAACCAACACTTTACCAATGTCCGACAGCCCCCCTCAACCCAACACCTTACCAACATCCGACAGCCCCCTCAGCCCAGTGCTTTACCAATGTCCAACAGCCCCCTCAACCCAACGCCTTACCAATGTCCCACAGCCCCCATCAATCCAACGTGGCTGGATTTGCTCTGTAGGTCTGCCATAGCAGAGGACCCAAACCAGGTGGCTTAAAAGAACAGAAACAATCCTCAAGCTCTGGTGCCCGAAGTTCAAAACCAAGGTGTTGGCAGAGCCACGCGCCCTCCGGGACCTAGGGAGGGCCCTTCCTCGCCTGTTTCTACTCCTGGTGGCTGCAGGGTTCCTAGTTCTGTGGCAGCAGAGTTCCAACCTCTGCCCTTGGCTTCACACTGCCACTGGCCTGGGCACCTCTCAGGTCCTCTCAGCATGAAAACATAAAGGAGCCACTGTCGATAGCAGGAGCCCTCACGAGATGTAAGAAACAGATGAGATTCAGAGACTGCACTTAGTATGATCTTTAATGTGAAGGCTCAGTTATTAAGAATATTTTTCTTTTATAAAATACATTTCTTGAGTAATTATTTTACCAATGGCTAATATAGAAAATCAAAATTTTAGAGACAGATAATGTGATCCCTATTTTTTAGATTTTTTTTTTTAAAAAGAATTGCAGAAGCAATGGCCCCTCACCCACATTATGGTAGCAGGTAGGTGGGAGGGTGGGTGGATAGATAAATAGGTCGGGCCTAGATGAACAGAAGGCATGCAGTGCGTCAGGTAGGTCCATGTGGGGGCACTCCTACGTGGAGTGGACACTGCAGGCTCTGCCCAGGCTGCTTACTGCGGGTGCCTGAGTGTCCACATCCCAGCAGGCTAGGGACCACGAAAGCAGGGTCCCCAGGTCCTTCCAGCTGCTCTGCTCTGCTCTCTTCCCCTCTGGGAACCACCTGAGCTTCTGATTCAGCTTGTCCTTGATGTGGAGTCAGACAGGGCCTGTCACCATTATCCTGCCCGGACCACCCAGTCGTGCTGTTCAACCTTTGCTCCTGTGAATAGGAAGAACAGAGTGTCCCCTCGATCAGTAGGGCTCAGCTTCCAGCCCCTGCTGGGGGCACTGGCCGGGGAACCTCTGCCCTCCCTTCAGGAGGCTGAAGACCTGTCTTTGCTCTTGTTGAGACACCATCCTGTGGTAGTCACCTGCTGGTCCACGTCCTCTGTCCACCCGAACCGCGGAGATGCTAACCGTGACTACACAGCTCCTCAGAGCACCTTACAAATGGCGAGCATGGTTTTGAGCATTTCCAGTAGCCTGGGATACGTATCAGTAAGGCACTAACCCTTGACTTCCGTTGGTCACGTTGGTGAGTCCTGCTTTGGGTTCAAATTTAAGTTCTGGGCCTCAGGTCCTTGCTGCTGTTTGCGGCTGGGATCACATCCCACACTGGGCATGCTCAGCAGGGCTGGAGCCTGGGTTCTTAAGCCTGGAGCAGTAACTTATCCTCCTCTTGGACTTTTTGTTACCAAAATGTTCATTTGTCTTGTCTCTGGTAGGCAAAGTGCAGGGCCACTGTAGAGGAAGGACCCCGGCACACTTCTCAGTCCTGGTGAAAAGAGAAGCACGGTCTCCAGCCTCAGTGGCTTCCTGATGGTGCCCAGGGAAGCCCCCTTGGCCTGCCTTCCTTGCGATCCTCCCGCAGAGTCCCGACCTCCTCCTGACCCTCACCAGGTTCCCTGCCTGTCTTCCTGAAGCCCAGTGCCCCTTCAGCACTGCCGGCGTCTCCGTGCCTTTCCTAGTGAGCTAGTGCCACGCTTCACCTGCACGTCTGCCTTCCCACTGCCGCCTGCCTTCCTGCTGCACGTGTGCTTCCTTTGTCAGGTGATCTTCCTCTGGGGCACGTCCCGACTCTAACAGCAACAGACCACTCGCTTTCCTAAGGACATGCCCAAGCCACGGGACATGGGCCAGATGAGGGTTAGGTCATTCCTCCTCAGGCGTGAGCTGGGCCACCCGACATCACAACACAGTGAGCACATGCCAGTGCTGAAGAGGGCAGCCCGCACAGCCTGCGTTCTCAGTGTGCAGCCGGGGAGCTGAGGAATGGGATCTCGGCGCTCTCCAGCACCCTCAATCTCCCTCTCTCTCCCTCCCTATCCTAGAAACCTATGTAAGCCAGAGGAGGGGAAGGAGATTTCCATGTTTAACCTGAAATGCTCTTCTGCTGTTTTTGTAGCTGTCTCCTCAGTAAAGAAGGCCCACAAGTAGCAGCAGGGGCCCGGCCAGGCCCTGGTGTGCGTTCTCGCCACGCTGTGTCTGCCACATCTGCGTGATACCAGCTTCCTTATCCAGCCGGGTCCTGTTCCCGGTGGCATGGGCAGAGGAAGAGCTTCTGGCCACGGAGATCCTGATGGCGCCGGAGGAGCCAGTCACTGCACAGCCCAATCCGGCTTCCAGTTCCTCGGAAGCACAGTCGGGCTGGGTGGTGTTGAAGTGCCTTCAGCACACTGCTGATGGGTCTGCAAAGGTGACTCCTGTTATAAGTGACTCAGTTTTCCGTGTGCTGATGTCCCCTGTGGACTTTGAATACACGTGCGTTCCTGCCAAGGTCCTGTGGCCGAGGAGTCAGCACTGCCCCCTGGACACCACAGGGCCTAGTCCTTCAGCCTGGGGCAGAAGCTGTGTTTATCAAGGCTGGCCCAGGGGAACCCGGAACCTGGGTCAAGGAGGGACACAGACTCCTTTAACTAGCAAGTGTTTCAAGCTGAATAAAGCGAAAACCTTGAAAGTGTGTTGAAACAGCTCATTTGGTATGATTAAAAGTTGCGAGGCTGCAGTATCTTCAGATGAATGATAGTCCTAAGGACATGGCAAGGGTGTTATGGTGTTCCTGCACCGTCCCAGAAAAGGTCAGAAATATGCATTTTGGCTAAGTCTGTTTTTCCTTCCAATGGATACGAGCAGTTATTAAAGAAAAATAGAACTCTAACTTTTGAACCAATTAAAACGAAATGGAATGTTGCGGAGGTCCAGCCCTAGCAGGGTCGTGGCACAGCTTGGTGAGGGGGAGGTGTCAGCGACGAGAATAAAGCAACACAGACTCGAAGATCTGAGGCTACGTGGTAACTTTACTGTTTCACGGCTAAGCTCTAAGTAAGTTTCACATCTAAGTTCTAACTTTACTGTTTCACACACGATTTAACTATTTTCGTTCACCTTGAGTTCAATCTCTTGAGCTTACATAAAAGGGAAAGTGTTGCAAGCTCTGAGGGAATCTGATGGGCATAAGTAGAATCAAAATAAGGTAAGTTCTCCTGTTCCTCTAAGGAGAACACCACGAAACCTTTAGTTGGCTCTGTTCTTCATCTTACTAGGAATGATAAGAGCTGAAGCCATTCTCATAAATTGTATAGGTTTTAGCACATCGTGGTTTAAAGTTGAGTCAAGAACAGCAAACAGCCATATCAATCAAGCACACTTGACATCTCTCTCCAAGACAGCACAGTGCCCTTTGATCCATCTATTGTATGTAAAGTGGAACTTCCTTTTGTTAATTAGTTAAACGATCTCTAAGAAAAGCACTTCTTATTTCCTATTATAACTTCTATCTAAAGGAAAGGGAGACCTATATCTAAGGGCTTTAAAGATTATTCTCTAGGGGAAAGTTATAGCTTCCCATCAATCTTATATACAACCCACTGTGGTCCCTGAACTGTGAAAACAGTTTCACTAAGAGGCAGGAACATCCTGGTTTGGACTAAAGCAGCCAGGCAGTCTGACTGCGTTAGGCTAACTGAGACTGGTGGTCATAATTCTAAGGACAAACAGCAACTCTTGTTGATCTGTCCCAACTCATGTTGATCTTTCTGTTAAGGTGATATTACATATGAAATCAATTAAGACTTGAGTCGTGTTATTTTTATGTTCCATTTCTGATTTTTTACTGAAATCTTTAAATGGAAACATCCAAATAATATACCAATAACAATAAGAAATAATACAAAAACAAGAAGGAGCATGCCACGTCCACATTTCCCAGATCAGACTGCGCAAGAATCTTTGTTATTCCCAGTGGAACCATATCAAGCACTGAGGGGAACAGTGGTGGGCGTGGCAGAATGTAACTAAATTTTATTATAATTAACTAATACAGTGACAAGACATATCTAAAGATGAGGAAGACTTAAAGGAATTAAGTTCGTCCATTAGGTCAGGATTGTGCCAGGCCCTCTGCGAGGACCATAAGTACCTGCAGTGCCAGAGCCACCGTTCTGCACTTCTGGGAACATGGGAGCAAAGCCCACAGAACGTTCTGGCTCTTCCCGCTCAGGCGTTGGCCTCAGTGTCTGTGTGCTCACTACGTTGCAGCCTAGGAAGGAGCAGAACCCGAGAAACCAGCATTTCCTGCTTTACTCATGACTGCTTCCCTGCCGTTGATTTCCAGCCCCGGGCTTCTGGGCTGTTTGTCGACCACTCTGGGCCTCTCCTCAGGCAGGCGCATCAGCAGAGCCGCAGGGAGCAGACCGACTGTGCAAGGCTCACAGCACAGGTGCAGATTTTCATGTTCTCAGGCTAGAGCGAAAGTCACTGTGATGACAATTTCTAGAGTAGACCTAAGTTGTCCCCTGGGGTAGCCCCAGAATTCAAACTGCACTTACTAAAAGGCCAGTTGTGGGCTGGCAGTCGCACAAAGCACAACTCAGCCAGCCAGGCGAGAGCCAACCTGCAGCCTCACACTAGCCAGGTGTGGGAGGCTGATGCGTGGGAGGACCCGAGCTCAGTGAGACATGGCATCAAGTGGCCTCTCACCAGGGCTGTGGGTGTGGGGAGAAGCACGACTGATCAGGCTACAGCCCCCACCTGGGCCACCAGCAATGCCACCAACCCACCCCAGAGTGTGTCCAGGTCCTGTCTGCCTCAGGTCATCTTCTGGCCACAGCCTTCTTCTCTTGCTGTTGTTGGGGCAGATTGAGGAACAGCTGCGCCTCTGGGTTTGAGGCCAGTCTTGGGAAGGGAGTGTAGTCCTTGGGTCCTTGTCGTGGTCCAGACAAACTCCCCTTTCAGTGGAAGGTGCCTGGTGGGGAAGTATCTCACGATTTTCTGGTATGAGGGAGGTGGAGGAAAGCCCCCTGGGCCTGGTAAGGGGAGACTCAGGCTCTGGCCTAGGCCACACCAGCTTCATTTGGTTTTACTGGGATGCTATTTTCCTTGGCCCCCGGGTTTTGGTACCACAGTTCTCCTGTTCCCATGGTTCTTCGAGGGTTTCTGCAAGTTACATTAGAAGAGAACATTTCTTAGGTTTTGGTCAGAGGACATACTCAGTGTTATGTGGCCTTGGTAAGTCCCTCCAGGTAAGAGAGGTGTCATCTTGTTTTCACTACCAGGGAAAAAAAGGTGTGCACCTGTGTCATGGCCTGGGGCCAGGACGGCCTGGGTGGCGGCCATCAGCCCTGGACTTGTGGGCCCCTCCCCATCGAATTGCTGGGAGAGTCATGGCCCAGCATCCCACATTCCCACCTCCCTGCCTCTCACCCAGGGAATCCCGGGCAGCTCAGCATCCCCAGCTGTCTCCGCGCTGGGCTCAGGCACCAGCCTCAGAGCTGCCTCGCTGGGATGGAGCCAGCGCTGGCCAGGTCCTCCCCGGGGGAGGGTCCGTTGCCCCTGCTGCTTCTGCCGTTCTCCTTCCCACCCTCTGGAGACCTCAGTGATGCTACCCCCAGATGAACTCCTGGCCCCGGGCTGCGACCTCGTTCTGTGCCCGCTCGGGTCTGCTGAGCCCCTGCTCGGCTCCACAGAAGGGACAGGCCTGCTCGGCACCTTTCACCAGGGTGAGACCTGCTCTGGCCTGGCGCCTCTCCTGTGCCTACCTGCCCACTTTCATCTGTCCCCCACTGGGACATGGCCTGCAGGAGGGGCTAAGCAGAGGGAAACTAAAGAGGACTGGAAAGAAGGTAGCCTGTGAGCAAACTGTCACTAAGCAGCCCTCCCACACCGTGTCTGTCCACAGTGTCAGAACTTAGTGACAGTGAATTCACGGGCTGCACCACTTCCATCAGTGACAGGTCACTGAATACCTGTGGGTCACCTGCTGTCATTACCAGGCAGTCTCAGGTCCGTAATTCCAGTCCTAACCGCTAACGTCTGGAACACCCAGTCACACACACTTCACACGAAGTGTGACATAACTCGGTCACAGAAGGACTAAGAAAGTGATAAAGGGCCGCAGGTTATGGGATGCTGAGCCGAGGACACAGGCAGAGAGAGAGAGAGGAAGGCAGAGTCTAGGAGCCACTGTGGGTGGTCAGAGGAGGGTTGTGATGCGGCAGCTCTGCAGAGCAGTCACAGCAGAGGTCCAGATGGACGGCAGCTTAAGGATCAGAGGGCCAGCTCAGAGCATCAGCTTGGAGTGGGCCGGGCATGGTCACCATGGGCAGGAGAAACTGCTGAAGCCAAGTGGGGGGAGATTTGCCTGGGCAAAGCCTGGAATGAGTCACCAGGCGGCAAGCCCAAAGTGCTGCTGTGTCCAGCCTTGGGGGCTCCTCCTTTTACGGTCTAGAGTGAGGGGGTTGTGCTGGTGAGGCTGATAAGCTCCCACGTCTGCTGTTCCTGACATGACTGGGATGGCCACATGTGCAGGTGCTCCTGATTTAGTTTGATAACTTGGCTCATAAAATTATTTATGAGTTTGTTCCTTACGTGGTGCTGGGCAGATGGTGGTAGTTTACTTCTAGAAACAAGATATGGATCATCCTACCTTGGCTCTTGTACTCAAAATGGAGCAGCTCAGGGCAAACTACATAATACATAATGGAGTCACTCAGGGTGAACACAGCCTGAGAGCTGCTGTCCTGCATACCATGGAGTCACTAGGAGAGGCACGGCCTGAGAGCTGCTGTCCTGCACACCATGGAGTCACTAGGAGAGGCACAGCCTGAGAGCTGCTGTTCTGTACTCCATGGAGTCACTCAGGGTGAACACAGCCTGAGAGCTGCTGTTCCGCACACCATGGAGTCACTCAGGGCAGGCGCAGCCTGAGAGCTGCTGTTCTGCACACCATGGAGTCACTCAGGGCAGGTGCAGCCTGAGAGCTTCTGTCCTACACACCATGGAGTCACTCAGCGCAGGCGCAGCCTGAGAGCTGCTATTCTACACCATGGAGTCACTCAGGGCAGGCGCAGCCTGAGAGCTGCTGTTCTGCACACCATGGAGTCACTCAGGGCAGGCGCAGCCTGAGAGCTGCTGTCCTGCACACCATGAAGTCACTCAGGGTGAACACAGCCTGAGAGCTGCTGTCCTGCACACCATGGAGTCACTCAGGGCAGGCGCAGCCTGAGAGCTGCTGTTCTACACCATGGAGTCACTCAGGACAGGCGCAGCCTGAGAGCTGCTGTTCTACACCATGGAGTCACTCAGGGCAGGCGCAGCCTGAGAGCTGCTGTTCTACACTATGGAGTCACTCAGGGCAGGCGCAGCCTGAGAGCTTCTGTCCTGCACACCATGGAGTCACTCAGGGCAGGCGCAGCCTGAGAGCTGCTATCCTAACACCATGGAGTCACCCAGGGCAGGCGCAGCCTGGGGACTGCTGTTTTGTACTCCATGGAGTCACTCAGGCTGTGCCTGTCCTCCATTCGTTCCCCTTGATGTTCCCCTGAAGTCCAGCCTGCGGGTAGAGGAACAGAGGGGCAGCAGGTCCTCTGGGCAGCCCCTCACAGGAACAGACTAGAGAAGAAGAATGTGGCAATAGGCCAATTGCAGACTAGAACCCATCCTGACTGTTCACATTTGGGGACATTAAGCGGTATCAGCGTTGGTCACATGTCTGTCTGCCACCTGCAGGCCATGCTGTTCCCTGGGAGGGGACTGAGGGCAGAGCTTGTGAGTCTTGGGGGCGCAGCTGAGACACCCGCCCGCACTCCTTACAAGGTGTTGCAAGGCTGGGTGTGGCTTGGCCTGGGGAGGACTGAACTCCTCCTGTCCTCCAGTCTGGCAAATTGTCCAGGTCCCTTTCTGCTCCTGGGAGGGAGCAGCGGTGTCTTCTAGCTTCCTGATTTCTCCGGAATTCTTCAGACCAAAACCCCTTTTCCCCTTCCTTTGCTCTGTGCTGTTGGGTTTCATGAGTTGGGGTCTTAACACTGCTTAGAGTCAGGGTGTCGTTTCTGGGGGCCCATTTTTTTGGCTGGTTCAGCCTCGAGGGTGCTTACTTGGGGTGCATGATCTGCAACCCGTGAGCAAGGGTAATGTCTCCTATGTGTGCTCTCCCAAGCTGGGGACAGTCATGCACCCCCACATGCCCACGGGGCCTGCTTGGCTGGGGTGGGCACTTCACGTCACTGAGAGCCCTAAGGGAGTGGGTGCTACTGAGGCCCAGGAGGGGCCTTGTTCTACCCCTGTCACCTCTCGAGTCCCCAGGACCCCTCGGTCAATCCTGTGAGCCAGCCAGGGTTAGCTTTTCTGGTGTGAAACTAAAACTTCTGAATCATTCACAAACATGGGAGGTGAAATTTGAGTTTATTTCAAGGGCATTCATTATACAGCTATGCACACACACACACAATTGTTTTTTATACATACTTGTTATTTTTATACATATTTAATTATGTACATGCCATAGTTCATACACACACGCAAAAGTCCATGAGTTCACTTTCTACACTGTCCTTGCGTATGTGAGGGGGGCTGTAGTAGCCTTGTAACAATGTCACCAGACAGACCTGAAATGTCAGATGCGATAAGCAAGACGTTGTACTGCTGGTCTTACTAAAGGTTACTTTGTATCATGGTACCATAAATTTTAGGATATTTTAAAGTACAAAACACTATAATAAAAGGGAAAGTAGAGGCCTCACTGAATCTGGTCCTGATTCGACAAAGGCCCCCCCGGAGGACAGCCAGCTGCGATAGACCCCACGTCCCGTCTCGGTCTGGGTTCTTTCTTCTGAAGTGCTTATTTGCACGTAGCTGAGAATTTCTATTTCAGGAGGCCGTGCCTCACCCAGTAGGCGGCTGGGCAAGTGCTTAGCCCTTGGGAGGCTGTGAAGAAAAGACAGCCGGGGATGGAGTCCCACCTAAGTGTCAGACCACGTGTTCTGCTTCAAAAGTGGGACAGTGGTGTTTCTTTCCAGCAAAATTGCATTCTGGTGTAAGAAGCTTCCAGTCCTGCTGCGGTGCTGACTGGAGTGCAGGAGGTCCTCAGTGAGAGGTGGGCAGAACTCCCGACGGCCCCCAGACAGCTGTCCTCAGTGCATTGGGACAGCAGGCTGGGCTGACACCATCTCTCCTCCCGCCAGCCATCTGCTTTAGACAGCACTCTGATCCGGGTCACGCACTCGAGGTTTCCCTCATGTGCAGCAAGCCACACGGGGAGAGGGCCACGCGTGACCAAGGACAAGCAGAGACACCCGCTGCTCCCCTGCTGCTGAACCTGCCCCAGCAGTGGAGGCCCATGGAGCAAGGGGACACCCAGGTCCTTCACTCCAGCATATTCCTGCTCCCGAGGCTCTCACAGAGTGGCCCTCCTCAGACCAAAGATCATCACCAAAACCTGACAACTCACGTTACAGAAAGGTGTCACAGTATCAAATGCTGTACCAACATTTTGTGATTTTTTAACAAAATTATATTATTTAAATAATCAGGGAAATCGAGATCTATTTTCCCTAAGAGAACAATTAGCCCTTAAGATATTTTCTTTGTATTCCTTGTGCTATAAAATTCTAACAGGATGACGGAACTCACCTCTCCCATAAAGCATTGAAGGTTCATCCTAGAATACAGATGAATTATTAAGAAAATTTACAAGATAGAATGCAGTCTTAAGACATAAGGAAGTAGAAGGTCAAAGTTCCTGACAAAAAATCATTAAACATTTTTCCATTTTTATCCTGATTTTCAAAAGAAAATTACTATTAGCAATACTTGACAACCTTCTGATTTGACTTTGGACTTTCATCCACCAAATAACTCAGCATCTATTTACTTTACCTTGTAAAGTAATTAGGAAAAAAAGGAATGAGTTAAGTTGCTTTCCAGGAACATGAAACAATGCTCAGGTGAAATAGGTTTTTAATAGGCGTTACCAAGGCACTCTCAGAACTCTCACCCCTAAGCCTTGCGAAGTACCTGCTTCCATCCGGTGAAGACGCAGCGGATGAGTGGAGCAGAATTCTGTGGGAAGAGCCGGGACCTGAAGGCAGGGTGGACTCTGGCTCGAAGGCACAGGTGTGACAGGAGCCAGCAACCTGGTGTGATGGACCTCAGCGTCCATAACCCAGAGGGTCAAGAGCCATCCCTGCAAGCACCATGCAGAGGTCAGCCATGGCAATAGGCTCACCTCAAGGTCACCTCCCTGCTGCTGGCCACTGTGGCCAAAGGGCTTTCTCTAGGACGGGGCTTCCCAGCCTGGGCTTGGTGGAGGTAGGCAGGTAGGTAGGTAGGTAGGTAGGGAGATTCCAAGCCACGCTGACAAAGAGATCAGAAATAGAACTGCCATCTGCAAGAATGAGATGTCATTCAAACATCAATCTCTGCATGACCAAAGGCATAAGAAGTGCTATTCCCCAGCCGATGTGGGCGTGATATGCTTCCTGAAGGTTAGGCCACGCAGAAGGACATCCCATCTCATATCACCCAAGGACACAGGTTTGTGTCCAGAGGGTCGGACAGGCCAGAGGCAAAGGAGAGGGATCTTTCCCCCAGATGGGCAATGGACCTTGAGGGAGCAGACACAGCCCCAGCTGCAAGGATGGGGAGCCCACCAGGGAACCCACAGGAGACACCAAACCTGCCTGATGGGAGAGGCAAGCCCAGGAAGGTGGACCCAGAGTGAGGGCGGTGTGAACCGCAAGCTGTGGAGAAAGGGTCGGAGTGTGCAGGCTGGAGGAGCGTCCTGGCCAGGCACCAAGCAGGAGGAGCCGGAGCAAACACTCGAGGACTGCAAACGTAACAGTCATGCATCAAGTTCTTGAGCAAGTTTCCAGGCTAACCAAACACAGTCAATATACAAAGGAAGAGTGGAGGGCAACAGCACATTCTGGACCGTGAAGCAGCACTTGTAAATCAGGCTGGCATTACACCTTCAGTTTTCATTTATCTTTCATGTATCAACATATAAATAATATGTTGGAATTAAATCATGTTGAATTTTATATTAACGACTTTAAATGCCTTTACAATCTCCAGAGCAATTATAAATACCTTTCTTCTTAGTGATATGTTTGCTCTTTCAACAGCACGTGAAGTGCTACCAAGCCTGGTCCTCATTACCCTGCGGCCGTGATGGGATTCTAGGAGTCTGCCCCCGACCACTTGCCTCCCAGCTTTGTTAGTTTCGTATTATACAGGTCAGAGGACTCTTTCAGTCAGAAGTGTTTGCTTTTGAAAACTAAGAGCATTTTACCTTTTGGCCATGACACAAAATCCTTTTTATAACGTCCATTGTGTTTTGCAATTCTGAGAAATTCCAAATAAACTCTGATTCCAGTGTTTTCAAATTATCTCCTGTAGAAAGACAAATCATACCAGGGAAGGCCAAGTGCAACCACAGGCATGGATGTGAGTCACCGATCTAGCTGAGTGGCAGGTGTGATGTCACCGTCTAGCTTTCGGGCACCCTCACGAAGCCAAGGTAAGCCTGCCGCCTGTGGGGAGGAATCGTGGGGATCTGGGCGGTTCAGGGTGAAGTGCTTCCCAGGCATGCGCTGCACGGCCACGTCCTGGGGCACCTGCACCTCCAGGAGGTGCCGGGTTGGACAGGATCGTCCGCCTCTGTCAGGGTTTCCAGCATCAGAGGCCCGAGGGCCCCCGGCTCTCCCAGAGCTCTTGGCTGCAGGCTGCTGAGAAGCCTTGACCCCAGCCCTTCCTGAGGAGATCAACCTGTGATCGCCACCTCTGCCAACCTCACAGTCAGCTAAACTGAAACTCTACTCTGGCTACTAAATCTTAATTTCATGTTTATTCCCAGTGTAGCTTAAGAATGATGGAGAACTGAAGCTTTATCAGAAATTTAATGAAGTAATTAAGCCTATGAAAAAATTCCTTCTGGTAATTTTCAGAAAGTTCATTTGCAGCAGCAAACATGACCTCTGAGTCACTCGGTGGCTGAGAGCGCCACACGAAGCTCGCGGAAGCTGGAGCCTCGGCGTGGCAGGTGATGCGCCTGCAGGAGGGTTGCAGAAAGCAGCTCCCCTGGGGCGCAGCCGGCTGGCAACACCGTCCTCCCCTCCCCGGCGGGCGCTCGTCACCTTGTCTCTGGCGTCACTAGCACTGGGTGCAGGAGAGGCAGGAGGTGGGCAGCAGAGGGACACTGGGGGCGAGTTGGAGGGAGGGGGCCCGGACCAGCACCTGCCACCTGCCACCCCAGGAGTGGGGGCCGGGCATGGGCGGACGTTAAGATTCCGTCACTCATGTAGGCCCTGCGAGTCCATCTGGGCAGGCAGACCAGACGGGGCAGGAGGGGAGGAGGAGGGGAGGGGAGAATCGGGGCGAGTTCTCTAACGTTAGCACTTGTCCATCAGAAGTGGAATTGCGGATGGTTTGTATTCCTTGTTTTTATTGTTGTTTTTTTTTTCTAAAATAAGCAAACTTTGAGAATCAAAAAACCCCCCAAATATTATAAAATTCCATTTTTGAGGTCATTTTATGCTATAAGCTCTTTACGGAAAACAAGAATAAAATTTTAACCAATGTTATGTTTGAATTAACACAATTTAAAATTGGTGGGAGACACATTAATAGATTTTCAGCATTATATATATACTCGTAGTTGGCACTTAATTTTAGCTCTGCTGGTATTTCAGCACCCAGTCGGTTCACACACAGCATCGTGTGCGACGTCTTCGCGCACCACACACACACACACCCAACCCTCCCCCAGGAGGCCACCCTGCCCCTCCTTCTGAAGGCAACAGCAGGTCTCACGCTCTCGTCATCCTGACCTGCTGCTTCTACACCTCTATCACAGCATGGTGGCCATCACCCATGGCTTGTCTTCTCATTGGAACAGCAGCTCACGAGGCCTGGGTGTTTTGTACGTTTTGTGCACGAATGTATCCCACTCTCTCAGAACCTGCCTGGTGCGTATTAGGCAGGCACGACGTAAATATGTGTTGGATTAGTGAGTGCGATAACGTGGAGATGCTGAATAACCCAGGCTATCACACCCCTGCAGTGACCCCTGGACGGGTTGAGTTTGCAGGTGGTAGAACCTTGGATCTGCAGAGCCGAGATCTCTCTGTATGACTGAACGTGGTTTAGCTGTCACGGCTCTGGGACATTAGTAGAGAGGACACCCAGATGCTGTCCTTCTTCTAAACTTAAGAAACATTAATGATCAGTTTTCTAATTGAAATCTTGAGGTTTGCCTTTTTAAGCATTTTTCATGATTCCAAAGAGAAGATTACGGACTCTTCTAATTGTTTCATAAGATGTTTTCAGATCTGACTTTTGCCCACTGTCTATGATTCCATTCTGAGCCATCAGTCAGCACAGCTGCTGTAGCTGGCCTGTGCCTAGGCGGTATCTCAGCCCCTTTGCTTCCTAAGAAAGCCCCGTAGATCACAAAGGGCAAGTGTGGGAAAGAGATCTGGAGACCGAGCAACTGCAACTCAGGCTGCGGACCCACCTGCAGTCCTACTGCAAAGCAGTTTGAACTTAAACTGGGTGGGAGGGCTGGGGCTGCAGCTCAGTGGTAGAGCCGAGCTCAGGGGGGGCACTGGGCTCCCTCTCAGCACCACATACAAGTACAAAACGAAAATAAAGGTATTGTGTCCATCTGCAAGGAGAGCTATTAAAACAAAGCTGGGCCAGAATTTTAGCAGCCTCCACTCTGTGGAATGGACGTGTTAGAGCGTCGACTGCGTTAGAAAACCAGGTCGGTGGTTTATCTGTTGCCTCACTAGGTAAAATTAAAGGCGAACGCCCCACCCAAAGCTCCTCCCCCATAGAACTGGATTTAAAATTGTCCAGCCCAGAGCTCCTGGGCTCGCAGTGTGCCTGCTAGTCCCGATCAGAGGCTGCCCTTGGTGCCTGGAGGAC
>JAJEJO010001670.1:219197-285162 GCA_020662805.1 Glaucomys volans
CAGGTGAGACGGGGGCTTCTCAGGTGAGACGGGGGCTTCTCAGGTGAAACCAGAGCTTCTCAGGTGAGATGGGGGCTTCTCAGGTAAGACGGGGGCTTCTCAGGTGAGACCAGGGTTTCTCAGGTGAGACCAGAGCTTCTCAGGTGAGTCGGGCCTTCTCGGCCTCTCTGCGGTGGGAGGGGTGCTGTGCTGTGGTAGCAGCCATGGCGGCAGGTGTCTTTCCTAGCCAAAATGTAGTCAAACAAGAAGCCAACAGGTAGGAAAAGGACACGATGCACAGATGCGTGCTAAGCAATACACTGTCGGGTGATCATTGGATGAGAAGGAAACCAAAGGCAATATTAAAATATTTCATAACATGAAAACAAAAATACAACATATCAAAGCTCATGAGAATCAGCAAAATCAGTTCTGAGAAGGTAGCTATCCAAGCTACGTTAAAAAAGAAGAAATAACTCAAATAACCAAACTTTGTACTGCTGAGAACTGGAAAAAGAACAAACTAAGCCCAACATTAGCACACACACAAAAAAGGAAATATGGATCAGAGCAGAAATAGGCAGATAAGGAATAGAAAAAAATCAAGACAACTAGGAGTTGGCTTTTAAAAAATATAAACAAAATCAACACATCCTCAGCTATACCCATTAAGAAAAAAAGAAAGAAAACTAATAAAACTAAAATGAATAAAATCGGAAATGAAAGAGGAGACAACACAACAAATGTTTCAGGAATAAATAGAAACATTGGGGACTGCGGGGAAAGCCACTTGCCAACAAAGAAGAGAAGCTAGAAGCAGTGGGCGAATTCCTAGAGACAGGCCTGTGGAGACCCAGTCAGGAGGAAGTGGAAGGCTCTGGGGTGTGGCCAGGGGTAGCGCCGTGCCTAGCACGTGTGAGGCCCTGGGCTCCATCTCCAGCCCTGGAGGTGGAGGATGAGGAGGAGGGAAGGGGAGGAGGGATGGGGAGGAGAGGAAAAAGAAAAAGGAGAAGCAGAAGAAGAAGAGGAGGAGGAAGGACAGGAGGAAGAAGAAGAAGAAAGAGGAGGAGGAGAAGAAATTTAAAGCATGAATAGTCCACTTAAAAATAAGGAAATTTAATTAGTAATCAAAAACCTGCCAACAGGGCCGGGGCTGTAGCTCAGGGCAGGGCCCTTGCCTAGCACCTGTGAGGCACTGGGTTTGATCCTCAGCAGCACATAAATCAATAAAATAAAGGTATTGTGTCCATCCACAGCTACAACGAAAACCCTACCAGCAAAGAAAAGCCCCAGACCAGACGGCTTCACAGGTGGTGTCTATGAAACATTCAAAGAAGAATCAATGCCAATCCTGAAACTCTTCCAAATATGGAAGAGGGACCACCAGCCTCATTTGTGAGGTGCCTGCACTTTGACCCCAAAGCCAAAGGGAACAAGACAGCAGACTGCAGGCCAACGTCCCTCAGGGACACACAGGGCATGGGCTCACACGGCACATGAGCACCCTGAAAGGACCACAGGCCGGGAGGCCAGGGTCACCTGGGGCAGGGTGGTCCAACCCCGCCACCGAGACGACACTAGGTGGCACATCAGCAGAACAGAGGCAAATGGCCCCGTGAGCTCAGCCTCCACGCAGCCACCACGCTCCTCCACCACGGGAGGAGCGTGCAGGAGCTTGCCTCGGGACAGGAGCAGCCCCCGGGGCCTCGGCAGACCTAGGGAAAGCCGGGGTCCCCTGCATGGCCAGCCCAAGGTGCGCACAGCACTGAGAGGAGGAGGGGAGAGCAGGCACTGCGGGAGGAAGGGAGGAGCGGCAGAGCAGGGGTCCAGGCCACCGCCTTCCTGCAGGCGAACATAGAACATTAGCTGCTGACAGGAAACCCAGGATCGCCACGGAAGGAATACAGCTCTCAGCCTCAACTGCTGTAAGGAGGTAGAAGGCTCGCGCGCTGAAGCATCGTAAAACATGGACGCAGGAAATTGCAGAGGAAGCAGATTAATGGAAACACACCACATGTTCTTGCATTGGAACGATCAATACCGTTAAAATACCCAGTGACTTGGAAGGCTGAGGCAGGAGGATCGGAAGATCAAAGTCAGCCTCCGCATCTCAGCAAGGCCCTAAGCAACTTAGTGAGACCCTGTTGCAAAATACAGAACAATCAAGGCTGGGGATGTGGCTCAGTGGTTAAGCATCCCTGGATTCAATCCCCAGTACCAAAAATATCAAAGAAAAACAAAAGGAAAAGTCCTCATACTCCCCAATGTGATCTGATACAGTTCTACCATGATCCCCAATAACGCTTTTCACAGAATACAAAAATTCTAAAATCCATATGGAACCACAAGAGGCCCGCAATGCAGAAAGACAATTGAGACAACTGGATGTTTCTCTCACACTGTCCCCAAACACAACCGGCAATGCTCTGAACACCCGGTGGTGAGACCTGGAGCCGCAGAGTCCTGGAAGGGCCCCAGAGCTCCTGGGCCGGCGGAGCCATGACCACCCGAGGAGGACATGGAGCACACAGGCACAAACGCCAAGGCAGGGCCTGGAGGGCCTGGCGTGGCTCTTCTGCATGGACAGTGACCCCGATGGCACTCTGCACGCTGAGTGAGCAGCTGTACACACCCCAGCTGTGAGCAAGGTGCCCACGCGGGCAGCAGCCCAGGCAGTCCCATTAAGAAGAGGCCAAGGACCTGCCCAACGTTTCTCAAGAGAAGCCGGCCAAGGGTGGCGACACAGGACACCACCACTCCTCAGGGAACAAGCCAGAGCCACGGGGCTCTCACGCCTCACTCCTGTGAGAATGCTGTTGTCCAGAAGGCCAAAACGAGGACGTGGGGGGAAACCAAGGCTCGCCCCCCAGGACAGGCAGGGGAGGTGGTCTGTCAGCACAGCAGCTGCTGGAGCAGGAGGGGGAGGACGGAAGGAAGTATCACACTGGAACCACTGCAGGACCGGGCTGACCTCTGGGCAGGCCAACAGGGAGAGGAGGACAGAACGCGAGGAGCTGTGTGCCGGCCCTGCTGACACCGCTCCCGGAGCCGGGCCTTAGCCCGGTGTGCATCGAGGGATGGTGGACGAGGGGAACATGGACCAGAGCTGTGCCTGAAGCAGAAGGTACCTGCTGCTCACAACTGCACAGGGACGTCCTGCTTGGAGAGAGGACGTGGGCACGAGAGGTGCTGGTGAACTCAGGTGTGCAGACCCTGGAATGCTGAGCTCCTCAGACGCCGGGCAGGACGGCGGCCATGGATGTGGGGAGCTGGGGAGGCGGCGTGTTGGTGCGGACGTGGGGCTTCTGCTGGTCCATGTCCTGTGCTGTGACAGGCGGAATTCCACCCTGCACACGAGAATCCGCTAAGGGAAGGGATCTTCAGTGTCCTCACCACCAAAGGAAGACCCGAGCCACGCCAGGCGTTGGGCAGCTTGACTGGCCTGACGGAACCATTCACAGTGTGACGTGTCAGGCAGCTGTGGTCGGGCCCCAAGGAGCACAACCGCAATCCCAGAGACTTGGAAGCGGAGGCAGAAGGAGGTCCAGGGCACAGCCAGCCTGGGCAACTTGGTGAGACCCTGTCTTGAAAGAAAAAGTGAACGGAGCTGGGGGTGTGGCTCAGGGCAGAGTGCTTCTGGGTGCTGTCCTCAGTACACAACCCCACCCACCTCATGCTACCCGCCCAGCAGAGCTGGGGAAAAAGGGAAGGAAGGAAGGAAGGAAGGAAGGAAGGAAGGAAGGAAGGAAGGAAGGAAGGAAGGAAGGAAGGAAAAGAAACTGGTGTCCAGCACCAAATCTCAACTGTCACCATCATGAAAATCACATTAGTAAATGTACTTCTGCAAAATGAGGAAGGAGTTTCCTATCCCTCCTTCAAATTCTCTTTGAAGTCACCTGAGAGGCCCCTTCCCAGGTTTTTTGTTTTGTTTTGTTTTTGCGGTGCTGGGGATTGAACCCATGGCCTTGTGCTTGCGAGGTAAGCACTCTACCAACTGAGCTACATCCCCAGCCCCAGGTCTTCTGATATCATGTTGCAACTTCTCAGACCAAGGGGACAAGTGAGTGGCATCTCTCCTCCCCTGAGGGCCTGGCCACTGTTTCTGCACTGACACGGAGGCGACGGGCGTTCTGGATCAGCTCTCCACCCCACAGACCCAGGTGAGCGGGTCCGCACGAACCCTGCCGTCGGGAGGGAGGGCAGGCACTCAATGTCACAGAGTGGAAAATGAAAACTGACATGGCGTCGTTTGGAGGCTGACTCAGACTCTGTTGTGCGCACACTTGGCTTGGCTGTCTGTTGAGAGCGGCCCTTTCCATCTCAAGGTGGCCGTGGACAGCACGGTGCTGAGCAGGGAGTCCTCTCTGCAGAGCTAGGGTGAGGGTGACTTCAGACCCCTGTCCATGAAGCGTCCCTTCTGTTTCACACTCGGACTCCATCAGGGATGGAAATGGCCTCACGGGTGCGGTAGCCGAGTCGGGCTTTGGTTTTGGCAGGGCCTCGTGGGCTGTCTGTGCTCTGCCTGAACTTGAACAGTGCAGCTCCTCTGGCTTCAGCTTCTCAGCCACGACATGGTTCCAGGACAGTCTCTGCTGTGAGCCTCGTTATGACAATGGGCGACTGGGCAGTGAAGACACTAGCACCAGGCCTGGCACAGGAGGGAACAGCATGGCTGGCACTGGCCTGGCACAGGAGGGAACAGCATGGCTGGTGTTGGTATGATTTCCGATGGCCACACATGGCAGCCCTGGGTTTTGAGTCGTTGAGCTGCGCTGTCTGGCTGGGGTTCTCCTCCTGCTCTCTCCTCCAGTGCCTTTGGGTTTTATGCCCACTGCGTGCACAGATGGCAGCACCACCCCAGCCTGTTGAACCTTCCACTCTCACGAGGGCCGATCACCAGGCTGACCTTCAGTGTTATAGCCGCTCCGTGGAGAACATCGTAGGCAATGTATCTTCAGTATTCAAGATTGTGCGTGGCTAAGTCTCCAGCTCATACATGCAAAAGTGCTTAAATGGCCATAAAGACATTTGGTCAGATTCTGTTCCTTGGAAAGGACAAGAGTGGTTGAATTTTGATGCCTAGATAGATGACTTTCAAGGACCGGTCACTGAAATACTGGTTTATGGTTGAAAAGTGACATTTGTCAACCCAAAGTGTATAGGAGTCCTTGGAGAGATTCAGGCTCAGGCAGACACCCGGGAACATCAGAGGGAAGCCCCAGCACTGCCCAGGTGCAGCGCTGCCTGGGCTTGGCCTGCCCTGGGGGTCAGTTGGGGAGCTCCGGGCTGAGCACCCTCCGGCCATTTGAGGGGAAAGACCCAGAAGTCTCCTTCCTCGTCCGACAGCTCACCCTCACGGGATTCACTCTGCATCATCGTTCCGACTTTGAACCAAAATGAAGGCAAATAAAGATCCAAATAATGGGTTGGATCTTGGAAACAAGATTAATTCTTGGTCTGCTTCATGGAGCCGTTGGTGGAAGGTTGGGTTTTCCGTTTATGAAGGGCAGGCTCACAATGGCAAGCCGGTCGCTCCAGGCTGGCTCTGTGACAGTGTTCAGGCCTTTTAGATCTGCTTTTAGAAAGAACGTGCTTAGAATCAACATTCAACACACTCAGTAAAACAACGGAGCACGCGAATATGTTGGGATCATCTGGATGATTGATAGTTGAATCGAACATCTGGGTTGATTGGCTATTTTGCTATTGTGTTGCACATTGGAGTCATGATCAGAAACTGGGTTTCTGAAACCACCCAAGGACTCACTGTGATACCGTCCCTGGTCACAGGAAGCCCCCCTTGACCCACCGTGAGTGGACCCACCGCCAAGCCATGACCGGAGCCCAGCAAACACTGTGCTGTGATGGGGAAGTGGGTGGATCGCCTCGGCCACTCTGTGCCTCTGGAAGTTTGAACCAGGCTGTTCCTGGTCACAGTCACCCAGGACCCAGTGTCCCGGGCGCTCTCTGCACACTCAGCCAGCCTGGTTCTTGCCATGTCCCCGCCTGCGCCCAGGCACAGGAGTGCCGCACCCACGCGCCGACCCTCTCTTCCTCTCACTGCTGATCCCTTTGCTTTGTTTTGTTCATTGTAAATTTATTATTTTGAACAAATGATCTTTCTATTCTCTTTTTGTCTTTAATGTGAATTGTAGCAAAGATAAAGCTTGGACATTTGGAATGAAAGGCTGGTCTCTAAGAAAATCCCCACTAGATGGAACTGTTGCCTCAGAGGAAGGAGAACCGGCTGCCCTCGTCCTCTCCGGCTGCCCTAACCCTCTCCGGCTGCCGCCCTCGTCCTGTCCTCTCCGGCTGCCTCTGAGGCTGCAAGGACGCCTTCCTTCCTTTGCTCATCTGTCCTGCATCTGAGCAGCAGCCGCACCCCTGACGCACACCAGCTCATGTTCTGGAAACGCCCTTGCATCTCTCTGAAGATTCCTTTAGTGAAGGCGACTCAGTGCTCAGCTAGATTCCTTTTCCAGTGTTTCACAGGGCCCAGGTCACCGCGCAGAGCTGTGGACACACTCCATCCTCACCTGTGGCCGCACCGTGGACACCGAGTCCCTACTGACTGAGGTCCGCCACGGTCACTATGCTCACCTGCGGCTACGTGGACACTGAGTCCCTCCTCGCTGGGGTCCCCCATGGCTTCCATTGTTCTGCAGTCCTGAGGCCACGTCTTGAGCAGCTGTTTGCTTTCTTACTAAGCTTATGACTAACATTTTTAAAGTATTTCCTCAACCTCTGTGGCATTTATGCTTTATAGTTAACTATAGCCTTAGAATTAATTATTAACATCATCTTTGGGAGATACGATTCTGAGGAAGCAACTCTAGGGCATAACATCAAGGCATTTTAGTTGGAGGCTTGGAGTCTCCCGCGTGACGAGTGTCCTCCGCCCATGGCCGGCACACGGACCCTTGACAGCCCCAGACGAGGTGGTAACTGGGAATTTCAAGCAGCGTGAATTTCAGAAGGCAAGTCTGAGTCACCATGATGTCTTTGAAAATACCATGGTTCTTCTTCCCTATGAGAGCTGAAGGGAGGTTTTCAAATTAAATTGAAATGCTTAAAATGCTTCCTTAAAGATTTTTTTTCACATGTGATTTTTCTCACAAGAGAACAAAATAGTTTTAGTTTTGAGAGTTTACGGTCTTCCTTAGATATTCAGTTAATAAAGTTCAGCAAATAAACTCAAGTTCTTAAAAACTAACCTATGATTTTGTACTGTTTCTTTAAATCATTGGTCAAAATGAAGTTTCAAGCACCCAGTTTTAATTTTATATAATGTGCACAAATACAAAATAATTCGTGTGCTGTAAATTTTACTTTAAAAAATCTTTGGACTTTGAAAAGTCTAGAACTTCACTTTCCAGGCTTAAAGCTAGACAACTGAACTCGTCTGCTAATCTAAGGGACCACAGGCACGGGTCATGTCCATGAGAACAGGCAAGGACGGGCATGTGGACAGAGGGGCCCTGCGGCCACACAGGGACCACCCTGGCCTGCTGCTCTGCGGCTCCCCTCCTCCTCAGCCTCTGCCCGGGCGCCCACAGCCCGGCCTACGTTTGCAGCATGCTGCGTGTCTTCCTAACCTGGTTCCCCAGCGCTCCACTTTGTAAATATTTAGAAAACTCTTCCACAGCTTCCTGCTTCGTGCTGAGAACGCGCCCAGACCCTGCGCTCTGAGCTGCCCGTTCCCGGGCGCAGCTCCATCCTCTCTCTAGACACGTGGCCTGTGGTTCCCATAGCACATGTTCCTCTCAGTCCTGGCCCCCTCTCAGCTCCCCAAGCACTCCTCCCCACTGTTGACACTTCCCTTTGCTGGACTCTATTCTCACTACACGAGGACCAACACCTCCAGGATCCTTGAATGCATCAGTGAATCTTGGGTTTCACCTCCATCCCTGGTGAGGTCCTGCTCCTTCCCTGGTGAGGTCCTGCTCCTTCCCTGGTGAGGTCCTGCTCCATCCCTGGTGAGATCCTACTCCATCCTTGGTGAGGTCCATCCCTGGTGAGATCCTACTCCATTCTTGGTGAGGTCCTATTCCCTCCCTGGTGAGGTCCTGCTCTGTCCCTTGGTGAGGTTCTACTCCATCTCCAATGAGATCACCTCTCAGTATTCAATCCACCCTTTGGTGCCTCCCATGTGCAAGTCTCCTGTCATTCATCAGTTTCTACTGAATAGCAGAATTATCCACTTGCTTCTCTCTCCTCCAAACTGCAAGAGGACAGGACCTGCCATATTCACCTTTGCCCATCAAAACCCCTTATTGTACATCCTGGTCACCTGCCCTGCAACTGCCATCTTCTCTCCTGGTTTCTGGAGGGGCTCTCTTCCCAGTAAAGGGTGATGCTCCCACCAGTGAACCGTGTCCCACAGCCTCCTCTGCCTGTAGATTGCCTCCCACTGACTCTCCCCTTCTCTTCTTTGGTCCGGGCTTCTTCCCTGAGCAGAGAGCCTGTTTCATCTCCCCTGAGGCCTTTTGTTTGAACTTGCTCTCCCTTCTCCTGCTAACAGCCTAACCTCTTGAGGGGACCTTCTACACACATGCGGCCCCTGCGTTCCAACCCTCTGGAATCTGCTCCCCTCCCCACCACACAAGTGAAGCCCTTCCACCAGGGCACCAGTGGTCTTGTGAAGCCCAGGTGCGTTTCTGCGCCTCTCATACTGAGCTCCTCCATGTCATCCTCACTGTTGACTGTTCTGTCCCCTTTAAGTCACAGGCTCCCCTTGAGCGTCTGTGGCACTTCGTCTTCCTGAATACCCTGCTTTCCCGACTCACCTCCTGCCAGGGGTCGAGTTCTGTCCTTGGCATTTCCCTCCTTTCCAACTGCTCACGTGTTCTGAATGTCGTCTGACCCACAGCTTTGGAGGCCATTACCGGGCGACTTCAGATCGCTCTCATTTCCAGTTCAGATTCTCCTCTGGGCTTTATCCCCACATGGGACAGTCTGCGAGGCGCGCCTTCCTGGGTGGTCAGTGTGGATCCGAAGCACAGGCTCCCTACGCCACGTGCTGGTCCCGTTCCCTCCCTCCACCCCGATCCCTTGCTCATGTCTGCTCCTCATGGTGCTGAAGGCAGAGCTATCCACCAGGCTTCCAGGTGAGAGGCCAGGCCTTCCGCTGGCTGCCGCCTCCCCTCTTCCAGGTGTTTTAACCAAACACGGCGCCCCGCAAGCTTCGGTTGCGCGCCCTGGTCTCTGTGCCTTTCCTGCTGCCCTGAGGGGGACCACCACGCTTCGCCTGGGTTTCTGCCACACCCTCTGGCCACTCCGCCTCCACCTTGCTTTCGGGTAATCCATTTTCTGCACTGAGGGAAATTAACGTGACGAATGCAAATCTGATTATTCCCCTGATTACACACGTCAATCACTCCAGAGGCTCAATGTCCAGCGGCCCTGGATGTTTATGAGAGTGCAGGTCACCTCACTGGCCAGGCTGCTCTGGGCTCGTGCAGTGGGGCCCCTAGGACTGTACTTTCTCTGAGTTCCCTCAACAGGCCAGTCTCCTCAGGGCCGGGCCTCTGGGTACATCTCCCACCTCCCCATTGCTCCCACCCCTCCTCTCACACCCCCTGCAGCCCGACACCTTCTGGTCTGCCAGGCCTCTGAGTTTGCACCGCTCCTCCTCCAGCGATCACTGACCCACTGCGCTGGGTCCAGTCCAGGCCGTGCACCCAGCAGCACCCTGCACTGTGGGTCATACTCGTGGTCTGCCTGTTTACGCAGCTTCGTGCTCACTAGTTAGTTCACAGCCACACCACAGTGCCAGCGGTGCTCTGCGGAGCGAAATTCCTCTGCAACTGAAGATCTGGTTGCCCGACCACGTGTATGCTGTGTGGTGGATCTTAACTGCAATCGACCTACCTCTCTGGTGAGGAAGGGCCGGCAGCAGCTGACTGCTCACCTTGGTTGCCACATGACTGTAGCCGTGGGTCAGGAAGAGCCCAGGAAGGAGCCTGGCCACACTAGCCCTAGGAGCAGCTGGCAAAGCAGCCCCAAGACAGCAGGGAGGACATGCTCAAAATGGAGAGAAATAGCTCAGTGTTGGGCCCACAGTGGACTGAAATGCACAGCGGGACTCCGTATGTGCTAAGAATTTGAACAAACAAAAAACCAAAGCACCCCACCCCAGTGGGGAGGTAAAGGGTGAAAGTCCCTCGGGGTTTCAGGACCCTGGCTTCCTGCTGTCTTTTGAATATTTGCCACTGGAGTACTGACACGGTACCTCTTCCACTCTTGGTGGCAGCACAGTGCCCTGGAGCGTTCCACACAACAGGTCATATCACTGCTATGGTTGAGAATCAGCAAGGTGCAGAGTGAGCCGTCTTCCACCTCCACTCTGAAGTGGAGTGACTCCTCTACCTTTTATCAATGTTCCTCTGCAGAGAAGCTTAAGTTGGCTGTTAGCCCATGAGAGACCCTATACAAACACAAGGCTGTGTTTCCTTAGGTTAAAATAAATTACGTTGGCTTTAATTTTGTTCTTCCAATTCATACTGTAAGAGTGGCCTTCTGGTTATGTGAACAAGGCAATGGAAGAAAGGCGCCCTGGACGGCCAATGTGGATTGATGTGTTTGCGTGCATGTTTCAGGCTCCATGAGAACCGGCATCCCAAGACACAAATGAGAGCTAGAATAACCTGTGCACACCGCCTCTCCTTCCTTCCCTGATTCGGTAGACCCAGTCCTAACATTATGTCTTCAGGGACTATGAGTGTGGGGCTCAGTGGCAGAGCCCGTGGCCAGCATGGCCAAGGCCCTGGGTCCAATCCCCAGCACTGCGAAAAGAGAGGGACTGAGGTTGCCATCCTGAGTCTCGCCAATGGCGGTCTGCTATTCGAGCATGGGTGCTCACACAAGCTGTGGTAGATTAGAAATGCCCACCAATCCCTCGCAGTTCCTCCGTTGGAGGAAACTCTCATCCTCTCTTCTCTGCACTGGGACAGAAGTGACAGGGTCGCCCTCCACAGGCCTTCTGGGGCTACCCCCTGGGCTCTGCTCCCTCCCCAGTCCAGCCCCTCCTGGCATTCCCTGGCCCTGACTCTGCAGCCTCCCAGGAAGGCCTGGGGACCTCCCTCCACTGCAGAAGACCAGACAGCCCTCTTGCCTTCCTCTCAGCACGGGACTGGGTACTTCCCAAGGAGTGTGCTAAGGAACAACGACATGGGATGTGACTTTGGGGAATCCTATAGGAAATATGTTGCTTATTTTGATGTGTATGCGGAGGGAAAAAACAGCCCATGAACTGTCTAGGTTATTAATTTCCTTTTAAAATAATCTGTTTAGTAAAAATGTCTACAGCTTAAACAAATCAACCAAGCAATTGTAGAGGCTGAGTTTAAATTTGGAAAACTTTTGGGAAATTCTGCTTTCAGACAAACTGGCTCAGATCCCATTGGTGTGGACACACAATCCACTCTACTTTCTCTCCTTTACCAAAGGTCCCTCTGAGGCCAAGATCCCCCCTGCCCGCTCCCCGGGAGCTTTTGCTTTCACTGAAATCGCCCCGGAAATCCAGAAGCCCCGTGAAGCTCCCTTAACTGGTAGCAAGACGACGGATCTGGACACACACGGGGCTTCCCAGTCAGCAGCCGCTCTGTGCGTCTCTCCAAGCACACGCGTGGGCCTGTGGTGTCACGGGAGGCCCCGTGGGAGGCTGCCAGGCACCTCAGGCTCTGCCTCCCCAGGTCCCCCTGCCCTGCGGGTCCCTTTTTGGCAGCACCGGTAGGGTGCTGCTGCCAGCTCGCTTTCCTCCCGGCCTCTGGACCCACTGACATGTGCCTTGCTCCTGTCTCCCTGCTGTCCTCAGCCCTCACACCCTCTGCCTCCTGCTCTCCCGGAGAGTCCTTGGCCCCAGGGAGCCCCTGCCTGGCTGGTTCCCCCTCAGGGTCTCAGGCCGCTCACCTGCTCCTCTCCTCGCTCTCCTTAACCACCTGCTGCCTTGCCTGCTTCTTCCACTCACTGGGTCCTGCGTGCCCATCCTGAAGGAGGGGCCAGCAGGAGGGCTGAGAAGGTGCTGGCTGATGCGCAGTGACCGTCAGCCTCCCCCAGCACCCAGGTTCTCCCTGCACTTGAGCTTCACTTGTGGGACGTGTTCAAGAACATTCTCACTCACACTAAATGACAGGACTTCTGCTCTAACGTTGATTGGATATGAGATCACCTTGAGCCCTTGAGGGAGACTGTTGAGCACAAATCACCTCGTCCTCGGAGGCCAGTGTGGAATTCACCCCAGATGAAGTCTACCGAGTATCTTCAAAATCAAAATTGCTGTCCTATGTTTGAGCAGATTACAAATGAGTTTGAGTTTCCTGTTTCAAATGTCCTTAGTATCAAACCTGTTTGACTTTCCATTATGTTATTCTCTTCTTCTAATTGCTAAGAAAAAGAAAAAAAACGAAACAAAACAAAACAAAACACCTAAATTTGCAGTTTTTTCCAAAACAGGGATTCCCTCAGATTTGGACTAATTTACATTTGGAGACTTTAAGTGACAGACTGTCATGATTACCACATTAACAGAAATGTGTTGCTTCAGAAACGTAGAGGGGGGCTGGGGATCTAGCTCAGTTGGTAGAGTGCCTGCCTTGCAAGCACAAGGCCCTGGGTTCAATCCCCAGCACCGCAAAAAAAAAAAAAAGAAAAAAGAAAAAAGAAATGTAGAGGGTTATTGATACATGGCTACAAAGACCAAAGAGAAGTTTCCAAGGTTCTACATTCGGTGACATTTTTGGACAGAAAATTATGTAAAGAATTAAACTGGAAGAATGAAGAGAACTCGGACTCAATGAATCTAGCTTAACTCGGGAAAACCAGAAACTCCCTGTGTAGCACCAGTTTTCAGAATCACATCAGACTTGGTATGAAAGCTGTTTTCCCAAAATAATTCAGTGATTTAATTATAATTTATTTTTCCAGAAAAAAAAAATGGCTCTACTTTGTTTAAGTGACCTGAAGTAAGGTCATTTTTCTTTTCTTCAAAAGAGGATAATGAGAGTTAAGAAGTTACTCTCAGCAAATGAGAACGAACCTGATTCTCATTATGCTCCACATACAGATTCTGAATTTTATGGGTAGCAATTCATATTTTATCTAATAATAGAATCTGACTTGGCACAAAGAATTAAATATTAACACATCTCTTTCCTAGATGTGGTATTTGAAAGCAGGAATGTGACAAAATTCAATGTTGATTGGCCTAATCCAATGAGGAATTTGATATATTTGAGTCTGACAAAACACATTGGAAAGCCTTATATAATTTTAATATGATGCTATCTTATTAAAGAAAAGTCTGATTTTCTCAAAAAGGAAGTTTTTATAAGCCAAACTAGCAGGAAAGAGTTAGAAATGGCCGTGGAGATGCCCGGTCTTGGCTCATCCTCTACCTTGCTGATTCATGTCCAGGTTCACGAGGACCCATGTGCACCCACTCCAGAAGCGGTGGGGAGGGCACAGCAGCTGCCTGGCTTCCCAGTGTCCTGGTAAGAAGCAGGTGTGTCAGGGCCACAGCCCTGGAGGGGGATCCTGGCTCTCAGGCGGTGGGCAGCCACAGCAGCTGGCTGGTAAGAGAACAGTAAGAAACCACCAAGTGCCTCTGGACACGCCCTCTGAAGTCCCCAGCTCCGAGGCTAAGGAGCTACTGGAAAGGAGGCTGGGTGGGTCCTGGGTGGGTGCACAGAACCATGTGCCCCAGTTTCTTCATCTATGAAATGCAGATAGCCACCTCTTTTTGCAGGATATTTTAGGAATAAATTAGACCAAACTTGTAACAGGAATATTATTAGATTGGATGCACTTTGTCAAAAGTGACATCGATCAATCAATCACATGGGCCATCCTAACAATCAGGTCTGGATGACTCTGTTCACTTTAGTTTTCCTTTGCAAATGGTCTGATTAGGTAAAGGCAAGTGTCTTGTGTATTTCGGGGGAAAACGAATGCAGGAATAAGAAGTAGCAATTATTTCATGCTTTTTTATGTATCAGGGCTATACATACTCAAAATAGTTTAATCCTGACAATAATCCTGCCAGGGAAACTTGATTACCCCCACATTTACAGAGAAGGAAACAAACTCAGAGACTAGATAACTTCCCAAGTTCACACAGGCCCAAAGTTAGGAAGTGGCAGTGCAGGAACCCTGCCCAAGACTTCTGGCTAGGAAGCTTGTCTTCTTCCACCACATCTGAGTCTGTTCAGATTCACAACGCTTAAGAAATAACCAGGCTTTGTGTCCGTGTGGCCTTAGGCAGCGTGATGTCAATGGCACCTAACTATCAGGAACTTGGCCACAGGGCTGCACGAAGAGTCGGCCTCCTCAGCCGAGCGGCACAGCCTCGGGATGAGGAAGTGAGGGGGTCACTGAATAGATCCAAGTCACAGGCATGGATCTGTCACGCGCTCTGCCACTCCCAGTTACCTCTAGGGCACAGCTGCATTTCTCTCAGCCCTTGTATACTCCGCCTCCGATCTTTCCCTTCTCAGTTTTTATGTGCATGCAGCCACCAGGACCTCCAAAACACCGCTGCTGGCTCAGGTCTGCAGGCCTGTCCCCGCGGCCTAGCTGACAGAGTGCAGGCTTGTGACCACAGTCCACGCTGACTGGCTCAGCCCGAAGGACCAGAGGACCGTGGTGGCGACAACAGGCTGACTCCAGCGTCCTCAGAGGACTCCACGTCCACCCTCAGGAAATGTTCTCTGGATTAACACGCAAGACACTTGGAATTTTCCACCATGAAACTGATAAAGCATAAAGCACCAATTAATAAAGCTGTTCCCAGGAAACGGGATGAATGGCCGGATATCATCTTTGAAGTGAAACAAACAGTTTCTGTGAGAGGAACCCATTCACCATAATCAAAAGAATACCTCCTTCCCAAACCAGCAGGGTCCTCCCTAAGAGTGGCAAATGGCATTTCCCGCTCTTCTGACTGAGGCTGTGCCCATGTCCAAGGGGGAGCCTCCAGTCTGCCCAGCCTGCTTCTCCAGCTCACCCTTGGCCTCGCAAGTGCACCGGGGCCTCCGTCCGTGCAGCCTCCGACACCGCTCTGAGCTTGGACGACCCCGCCTCTCCACCCTCTCACCTCCCCGTGGTGAGCGAGTCGCCTGTGGTTCTGAGCGCTCCCTTGGCTGCCAGCATCTGGTGTCTGTGCTGTGAGCCAAGTGCAGGGGCCATCTGATCTGTCACTGCCATGTCACGTGCTCTCCCAGGGCAAATTATGCTTGAGGTCTTCAATGAACTGCTCACACTTTTCTTTTTAATCCAATGATTCTTTCACAAGATAGTGGCAATTCTGATTTAAAGGTGTTGAAATACAGTACAATGATTTAAAAACTGTTCTGCCTCTTAAACAAACTAAAATGCAAGAGAAATTCGCTGATCGTAGCTACGGTTCAACCAGGCGAGTTTCCACAGCAGTGGTGGATTCTCTCGGACTGGGAAGTCCAGGTGCAGGGGCTCCTTCTCCCCTCCAACACCCAGCTCCGCTCCTCCCAGCCTTTAACCCAAGATGGCAGGCCTGCCCTCCCACCTACGTCACTGTGGCTTTACTCTTTACTTCCTTGTTTTCAATGCTGGGATGCCACCCAGGGCCTCACACAGGTTAGGCCAGTGCTCTTCCCTGAGCTGCACCCTGGCGGCCTCAGCATCACCGTCCTCAACCACCCCTCACTCATCCTTCCATGGCTCTCCCCACCACCCCCTGTCGCTCACCCTCCACTGGACAGCAGGTCCTCAGAGCCAGGCCCCACGTATTCCCTTATCCCCAGCAGCTAGCGCTGTGCCCGGTGTTTAACAGGTGCTCCGCAAATGCTCATCAAGTAACGGGTGCCTCCGGAGAGTGGACGGTGACGAAGATGACGCTTCATCTTTACCTGGCTGTGTGAGTGAAAGTCACCAAGTGCAAGGCAGTCCTTCGTTCAGAAGGGACTTTGGAGAACCTCTTCAGGACTTGGGTGACAGCCCTTTCGTGCAGCCAGTGGTGAGGGAGAGACTGAAGCTGAATGGTCGTGACAGGGTCTTATCCAAGCTTCAGGATCTGCAGGATGGGTTCCACTGGTTTTGTTCTAGTTATTGGAGGAGATCTGTCCTCTCTAACATCCTACAGAAATAAGTTCAAGGACAGAAGGGCCTACTTACGTTTGGGTAAATGAGAAAAGTATCACACAATACAACTAAGGTGACAATGGTGTCCACAGAGGGAATGTTAGGATCAGCCGTGGGCGTCTCTGGGTCTGTGTTTAGGGTGGTCCCGTTCCCTAGCTCCGTGGTGCTCAGGGCCACGAATAGTGTCTTAAAACCATGAGGGACTTCAAGGAGTTTCTGTTTATGTGATGACTTCTATCACAATTTGATATATTTTGAATTACAACAGAAATATTTAAAATATATATCAATCATTTCAAAGCAACTCCAGAAAACCTACTCCATGTTAACATAAACAACATCATTCTCTAAAAAATGAATTTTCCAAGCCAAACAGTTCAGTGAGAAAAGCGACCCTGTTCTCCGTTCCTGAGAAGCTCGTTCACGTCTGGCTTCATAGTCAGCAGCTGGGTTCTCACGCTGCTTCTGTATTCAATCTGTTGCTGTTTGTTGTTTTGTTTGAAGTAAATGAGGAAATTCTGATTTTGCACAGATATACAGTCGGAAAATGAAGAGGTATTTTAATAACATTTCCAAACAATTCTGCATATTATTCTTCAATGTTACACCAAAACTCAACCGGTGGCAGTTTCTCAAACCTTGCAGTGTGGAGTATGAAACCTCATCAGTCAGCTTTTCACACTGCGTTATGCTGAAGTCCATTGGTCTGTTGTGCCCTCTGAGTGGATTTTTAACTGATGCATGGCTTTAAAACATCATGTATTACTAATTATTTGGAAAATACTGTTTCACCGTGTCATGCAAATCTTCCAAATGTTGGTACACTTTACTGAACAATGTCCAAAACCACATTAAGAGAGATGATCACCACTGCACGAGAGCAGACTTTGAGTATGGGGAAGTGTGGTGGCAGATTCAAGTTCTCTAAATTCTGCTCAGAATTTTTTACTGACAATACATATTGCTGAGGTCTACCTTGAAGCGACAGGTTTATTCCATTCATTTAGGAAAAAGCATCTACCAATGTCCGCCTCTGAACAAGCAGTGTGTGCACTGTTCCCTCGAGTAACATGGAAGAAAGCATGTTCCATGCAGCAAGCAGCCCGCCTAGCTCCGCGCAGCCCCCGCGCCTGGTCAGGACGGACCACGCCGCCCTGGCAGGCAAGGACCGCTCTGTGTGTTACGTTCTGCCCCGGAGAACACGAAAAAGTCACAGGCAAGGCCTGAAATTTAATTGAATGAATAATTTTTATTGCTTCATCAAAGACATTCCTAAGTGGAGCATCTGTGGCAGTGAGAAGCCCCGCGACAGCGAGGACAGCCCCATCGCGCCAGGGCCCGTTTCCCACCATTGTTTTGTACCATTAGTGCTGATGTCAACAGGGGTGCTTCGTTTTTTTGGGGTTTTTTTTTGTTTTGTTTTGTTTTTTTAAGGCAAGCAAATGTCTCAGAATTAAGACGAGAACAGCCTCCAGACCTCCCAGGAAAGCTGCCCTGAGGAGCCCCAGGGCCCGTGGACCACATGGGAGGCCTGCCGGCTTCGGGCTGGCACTGGTGTCCTCCTAAGCAGCCCGCATCACATTCTGCCCTCTGACCATCGTGGGCTGGCTTTTCCTGGGGAATATCTGCGCCTCTCGTGTGTAAAATGTGGGCTCGCACATAAGTGGAATGTGCCACCACCTGGATATCCCTGTTACCCAATGCCACAAATCCCTACACAGCTATATTATTATTCTTATTTTAAAACACCCAATGCTCAGAGGTCATCTGTCCTATGGCAAATCACTGTCAAACTCTGTCTGATTAAATAACACAAGTGCTGTCTGAGGTGACACGCTGCCCAAACCCCTCTAAACACCCAGAGGATGCATATTTTAAATACCCAGTGCCACTGGGTTCACCAACACCCGGTGTTTGAAGTGACAGGGCATACTGATACATGCAAATCCTGAAGTTCAAATCAAGGACATTTTTAGGAATTCTCATGAACGTCCCCATTACAGAGCTCTTCCAAGACCTGTGGACTTTGTCGTCATTCCAAGACAAGCTGCATGGATGACAGTGATTCAGTTTCTTCCTGTGGCAACTTGCGGCAATACCGCAGTCGATGGTGGACCTGAACTCTCACCAACACTGAGATTCACAGTGGATGGCAGGCCCATGCACCAACCAGGTAAACGACCCTCTGAGAACGCGACCGACTCACCCCGCGTCTGCCTTCCAGCCTTCCCTCTCCACCTGCTTCCCCACGTACCAGGTAACCCAGACCAGGCGACTCCTCAGAGAGACCAGCGGAAGGACTGGCCTTACAAGGCTACAGAGCTTTCCTCCCAGCTCTCTCTCCTCACGGCCAAACTGCCGGGTCTGTGAGCTCGCGGTCTCCGTCCCCATCACCCCAGCCCCTCTCCCCTACCATCTGGCTCCTTCACATAAACTAGGGCCACACAGGTCAAGGTCACCGGGACACTCTCGTCAGTCGGGCTGTCACAATCTGTCTGCTGTGTTCTACCCTGGTGGCCGGCCCGTCCTCCCCAGGCGCATGTCCACACTGTCTGCTCCTTGCTCTGTGCCTTCCTTTCTGGTCTTCATCTGTCTTTCACAACCCCTCTTCCTCTTCAAGGGCCTCCAACACCATGTCCTGCAGCGTCCGTCCGAGTCTACCCCTGGTCCCCTCTTGCGGCCTGCCTGTTCCTCCCTGACTGCAAGCACCTCATGCTGAGGCCTCCGGAGGTGCCCTTCGGCTTAGGCCTTCTCTCTCCAAGAAGCCCCCTCTGGCTGCCAATGCGCAGGGCCACACGCAGACGTCGCAGGGGCACCCCAGCTCAACAAATGAGACAGCTCAGGACACTGCCCCGCTCTGCCCTTCTGTGCGGGGCTTCTCTTGCCTAAGTACACCATGGCCTGCCCCTTGTCCAGCCACAACATGGAGTGGCCTAGACTCCTCCTCCCTGCTTCCCCTCCCGGCCCATCAAGCACTGCCCACCTATTCCACCTCCTAAACACCCCTGGAACTAAACACCTCCCTAAATATGTCTGGAACTGTCCCAGCTCCCAGGTGGCACTTCTGTTTCCCTCAGATCTTTGACCTCTGGAAATAACCTCCTCTCCCATTTTTCTGACACAGAGGTGTCAGAGGAAACTTCCTAACACAGATGCCTGATGACACTTTAAAACCTGAAGATCTGTCCTTGCTTAAAACTTATAAGAGCTCCCCAAACATTCAACACCTTCAGGAAAGTTCTGGCCTGAGGTAGTCTGGCCTCTACACACCACCTGCCGTCCACTCACGCCTGGCATCTCAGTTCCCCAGACATGACTTGCACTTTGACACTCCCCAACCTCTTGACTTATTCCTCTATTTGTGGAATGCTCCACCCCCTCCTCATCTTCTTTTGCTTGGAATTCTCTTCCGGGACCTCCAGAGCTCTATGCCAAAACTCTACAGCAAACGTCTACCACCTCTACCCGAGCACCTTCTGCAGGGAGCTGGCTGCTTCCTCTCCCGGCTCCCACAGGACCCTCAAAGAGGTATCGTGGTGCGGATCACATTTGCATTTATGCCTGTCTCCCCGCTTTGCTCTGAGTTCTTTAAAGGTGGACCCCATGTCTTACCTTTAAATCTCAGCACTTAAGACATAGCTGGTACACAGTAGGAATTTAATGTTTGTTCATGAAGGTCTGAATGACCTGCTTGCTCTGGGTCATACAACAAGTGCAGAAGTCACTACTACAGATGAGGGGAGATTCAGGGCTGCCTCCCCCGCCCCATCTGCAAAATATAAGCTTGCTGTGATCTCAAATGTCCCTTTTAGCCTTTAAAACTGTTTTGTGTCATTTAAACGGTTTCATAAATCCACCTATGGCAATATTGTCATTTAGTAACCACAGAAATTTAGGAGCTGGATTGGACTGTCCTGTAACCAGGCATTTAAAGGTATTTAACAAAAAGATCATAGTTCCTAGTGTGATCTCAGTGAGGGTGATTTCCATCTTATTTATCTGCATTTTGCTGACAAAATTAGAAGAGGGAAGGTGTTTTTCATGCTTTCAATATACTGTTTATTCCAATAAACAGTAGAATCTTAGAACTTAACACTCCAAAACCCGAGTCTTAAAATAAAAAAAAAAATCAGGTTTGCTAGAAACTAGATTCACAACTGCGAAATGAGATCACTAAATCACTGGGTTCCCCCCCCTCCCCGCCACCCCCGTTTTCCTAGGCTCCGGTCAGGTTGGTAATTAGGTAACTTCTAATCATAATTACCTAGTCAGCCTTATGGCTTCACACACTGCTCCCTGGTCCTGTAGGGCCGCTTTTCAATTGTTAAAGCAGCTGCTGAGTTTCCACTGGAGGAGGCTGGTCTGCGCCAAGGGGAAGCGGTCCCGAGTGCGCTGTGGTCGCCGGCGCTCGGTGGAAAGTGGGCCACGAACGCACAGTTTGCACACCCGCGTTCCGCCTCCGTCCGACCTCCGACCTTCTGGGTTAACTCGCCTCCCTACCCCGCCCCCAAGCTAACCCCAGAGCTCCCCTCTATTGTGCACCCCGGTTCCCTTCCTGGGAGGGTGCCGCGCGCACGTCCCGCTGGATTTCGCAGCTTCGCCAGAGTCTGGGAGGCCTCCTTCTCCTCCCCCGGTGGCGGGGAGGCAACGACAGCCATGTGTCCCCGCGATGCCGCTTGTGTGAGAGCGTCCTGTGTGAGAGCGCTGGGTCGCTGGGCGGGGTGTGGGGGGGAGAGAGGGAATGTGTGTGTGTGTGTGTGTGTGTGTGTGTGTGTACGCGCGCGCGCGCGCGCGTGTGCGTGTGTCTGTGTGTGTGCGCGTGTGTGTGCGCGCGCACGCTGGCGCGCAGCGGGAGGGAGGGAAAGGGGGGACGAGGGGGAGGCGGCGGGCAGAGCAGGGAGGGGGCGGGCAGCCGCGGGGCGGGAGGCGGAGAGGCTCGGGCTGGAGCAGTGACACTGGGAGTGCACACACACTCCCGCTGGAGCCGCAGAGAGCGGAGCGCGGCGCCGGACACCGGCCGCGCTCTCCCACTCACGGTGCGCGCGGCTGCCCGCAGACCCGCCCGCGCCGCTGCAACCTCCCGCCACCCGGCCCGCACGCTCCGCGCCCTTTGAAACCACCTCCCTCCGCTTCCGGGCTCTGCCCGGTACCCCGGCCCGCGCCGCTCCCGCTCCACTCCGCTGCAACTTCGGCGGCCGCGCGCCGTCAGCTCTTCGCCGGCCTTTGAAGTTAGCAGCGCCCGCCGCAAAGTTGGGACACTTGGGCCGGCTGATTTCACTCTTATCTGCTTCCGCCCCTGGCCGCCCGTCCCCTCGGTTCCTGGATACCGGTGCTTAGCATCTTGGCCGGAGCCGGGACGTGGACCGTTTCGCACGCACACCTCGGGGATCCTCCTCTTCCCCACTGAAAAAGCAACCAGATTTTAAGGTAAGTGCTAAAGGGAAGCGATTCCCGACTCCCAGCCGCCGATGCCCGCCACTCCAGGACTGGCACGACAGCTTAACACCCGAGGGCTCAAGCCGGACCGCGGTTAAGGCGCGCTTCCCCAAGCTAGGAAGGGCCCCGCCAGGTCCCGAGGGCGCCCGACCCAGAAGAGTGGCGGGCGTGAGGGCGTGGGGCAGGTCGTGCTCGGTGTTCCTGGCTGGTTTCGGGGCCCGGCGGCTCCGTAGGGTTAGGAGGTGGAGGGAAAGCGCACGGGCCGGGGAGCTCTGGGAGCCGCGTACCCGGCGCCGCGGGGTCCGGGAAGCCGCAGAGCCTCGGTTCCCGGCTCGGCCTGGACGCTCTGCCCTCCTGCGGGGCAGCCCGTCGCCTCCCTCTCGGGGCTCACGCCTCTGTCCGCGGTCAGAGAAAGTCCGCAGGACCGGGGTCCCGGGGCGCTCGCGTGGGGGGCGAGAAGCGAGGGGCCCCGCAGCGCGCGGGACTCCTGCTCGGCCTTCCCGGGGACCCCGCCACTCCAGCTCGGCGTTTGTCCTCTGCGTGGCTGGCTAGCACCGTTAGAGAAACTGAGCGGGCCGGCCGGGGTCGGCTCCTCCTGTGGCTCCGGAGCAGAGCGCCACCGAGGGGACGCCCCTCCGGCCGCAGTCCGGGCCACCTGGCGTCGCGCCCTCGCCCGGTCTGTGCGCGAGTGGGGTTCGCCCGGCCTGCGCCTGCTTTCCTCCGCGCTGAGCCTCGCTGCGGTCCATCCTCTCAGGGACCGGAATGCGTGACTTCGGATCCCGCTGCTCTTGGGGGTACTTCGCAACTGCTGGATTTGAGACCAGAGAGCCCCCCGCGGGTCCCGCGCCCGGCCGCCGAGGCCCTGGGCGTCGGCGGGCACCTCTGCGGGGCGCCGGGCTGGCGCTCGCCTGGGTCGCGGTTACCCTCGCGGCCCCCTTCGGGGCGCTGTCCATCTCCTGCCCCGGGAACGTTCGGCTCCCAGAAAGCAAGACCTTGAGCGGGAAATGAACCTGAGCGAATGTCTGGTTTGGTTTCTTCAAGTTCTTTTCAGCAACTTGGTCAGGTTGGTGAATCTGTTGCTTCTCTTCTTTGGACCCCACGAAATCACAATGGAGAATTTAGTTTTCATTGAGTTGCTGATCTCACCGAGCACGCTACCCTCTCCCCTCCGCCCTCCTCCTCGGCCTCGCTTCCTGAACCCTTTTTCTTTTGCGGAGGAGGGAGTCTCCCACCTCCCCCTCCCTCCTCCCGCCCGGTCCCGGGGCGCCCGTGAGAACCGGGGGAGTCTCAATGGAAGTAAATAAGACCCCGCTCTCTTCTCCGCCCCCTTCAGACAAGAGAAGTCCTCCTGGGCTGACGGAGGTAGAGATAAAACCTCCCTCCCGAGGGAGCGAGGGAGCGGCTGCTGAGGATTTGATGGGATTGAATTGTTTTATTATCCTGAAAGAAGTGATGGATGGATGGGAGGGGCACGCGCATGTGGGGCAGGGTGCTGAGGGCGATCGGTATTTATTACTATTAATTATGTTTATTAAGAGTGATAATAGGGCCATAACCCTCGCTAAGGACTGTGTTTACACTTGGTTTGGTTTTATGTCAGTCTCCTATTACCGTGGTTTCAGAAAGTGAAAACACCGAACGGAATTAATTCCTCACGCTCATTCTGCATGTGGGATTAATCAAATGCCAAAAAGATACTGTCATTTACCAAAGTTTCAGTGCGTGAGCTTTTAGAAGGTTGCAGCCTTATGAAATGTCATTTACCTTCCCCTGCCTTCTTAAAGTTTAAAAAACTTCTCAACATAATTAATTATGGTCCCAATTCCCATTTTCAATCTAAACCTATATTCAGGATTATATTAAAATATCCCATCATTTGTTCTGTAAAAGTGACACTTATGAGTTTAAATTCCTAGTTGGGGGAGGGGGACAACTGGGAATGAGGGGCCCAGAAGTTAGAGAGATTAGTCCTACTTCGAGTTTCTCCCAGAAAGCCCTCGCTTCTTCCTTTAGAGGAAGACATTCGGGCCCCTTCTCTGCACAGCGCTGCACCCCGAGTGTCCTTAATCTTTTCCACACACCGGAGCATAACAGCTTGCAGCCTCCTCCCTGTTATTGTTTTCATTTTTGTGTCAGGACGTTTTATTCATTAAACCTGTGTGTCCAAGACCGAGGCTCAGCGTGGTGTAACGCTGTTTTAATTAGTAACTATCGTAAAAAAGAAGCTAGAACCCTGTAGTGGGCCTAAATTACTATGAATTATGTGTGGTTTAAATTACGCATTTATTTCAGCAGAAATGAAACCACGAATATGAAACATCTTTTAATCACTTGCAGATACAGCTTTTATCTCTGAAGATGTAACAAAACATATAATTGAAAACTACCCTCCAATGAAGGAGGGAAGCCCCCACCCTGGGTCGATTTGTCCTGGGTCTTATTAAGGCTGCTGTGGTGGAGCAGGGCTCTTAGAGGAAAGGCCAGCGTCCGCTTGCCCACACCCTGGGGGTCTGCACTGGAACTGGCCGCAGCTGAGGGGCAGTCTTCAGATAACCTGGAGGGACAGTGTCAATGGCATCCCGAGCCTGGCAGTTCAGATCTCAGATTTCCCACTTGATCACCGCCAGACTTTGCCTGTGACAGGGAAACTGTTTTAAAACTTTAATGAATTGTTTGAGGTGAAGGAGGCAGAGGTTGAACTGGGCTGGATCCAGTTGCCTTCCCGCGTCGATTTCTGCAGCAGTTCCGTCAGCCTCCCTAGAGAGCTGGGTGTTCATTTAAAACCCTTGGTGGTGGTTGCCACCTTCTTTGAGGACGGCGTCTCTCATTTTGATAGGACGGGTGGACCCGGATGGAATGGTGTGCTGACCAACAGCACAGGAGCAGCTGACCCCCTGTGCGGCCTCCCTCCCTTAGTCTCCCAGGTGGGGTGGTCGATTGCAGGGACCCAGCCCCGCGTCCTCCACCCTTCTGCTCCCTGGCTCCTGGTCTGTCTGGCCTTGGAGAGCCACACACCGGCAGGAACAGCTGCTTAAGTACAGAACCTGGCCAGTCAGTTGCCACCGCTTGTCACCAGGAAGAAAATGTGTGGCCCGGCCTTCTGTGTTGAGCCTCGGGCAAGCAGAAGCTCCACAGACCACTCAGCTAGCTCATTGGAACTTGAAATCATTTCTAAAACCTTAAAGCATTTATTTTGGAATGATTGTTCTGAGGAACATAACTCATCCTTACCCCGTTGGTCCCCAATCATTCAGTAGAAACCACAGCACCTATGAATAGTCACAAAGTAAACCATACCAAATTGTTGCTTTGAAAACTGCTTTCAAAATCCAACTCCTTCAGCATTTAAATTCTCCCTTTAAAAATACAGTGTATGTCATGCAGTGAAGTTCGGGCACATTCTGCTCCGTGTTTGCTTATATTACAAACGGAAAATGAAACCACTCTGGGTGTGTGCTGTGTACTTGGATGTCAGTCTCCACCGAGGAAGAAGAGTGAGCCCTTCGCCACTGTTGTTAAGCACAATCGCACAGTAGGACCTGGGCCACAAGACTGCTGATACTCTGTTATGTCACATGGTAGCTGTTGACCGTGACTCCCATTTTATTTCTGGGGGAAAACTACCCCATTTCAGTGTGCTGCTGTGTTTGTGTGAATGTGTGCAGATCTGTGACTCCTGGAATCTGCCGTTCCAGAGCCCACAGGACCCCAGCCCGAGCTGGAAGCAGGTATGTTCTAGGGAGTTCACTTCCTGAACACAAAACCCAAGATGCAAGATCCATACCTTCCGTCTTCCCTTTGTGTTTTACTATAAAACTGCAAACCAACAAATCCATGAATTTTAGTCTTTGAATTATTTAGAAAACATGAAATGTATATAGTTATATGAATTCTGTCAAGATTTCTGAAAGTGCTGCTTATTTTACATTTTAAAACTTAAGGGTAAAGAACGTGACCAGTGTGGAATAAAAGCAAACTAGCAACAGAGCAATCCATGTCCTTGGACTTCCCCTGTGGGCTGAAGAGACGAACCTGACCACAGAAAGCTGGGTGCCGGGTCCTGTTACGGTCCAGTGCTTTAAAGGACTCACTAAGCCAGATTTGATTTAGATTTCACTTTAAATTCTACCAGCCTCACATTCATAAGGAAACTATGGGGACTGTTCATAGTTTACATAAGTGTCACTGTCCTTTCAATAACTTCCTGATCCTTTGGAAACAGATTTATTTCAGTAAACTGGTAAATAGCTCTTGACTTTCATTTATCGATATTTTGAACATGATGCTCATTTCATATTTCATATATTTCTCTGAAGCATTCTGGCCTCACTTGTGAAAACTCTGGATTGAATCTTTTCTTTAAAAAAGAAAACTATGGCTAAAGTTGCATAAATGGATAGCTGAACTGTCAAATGTGTGTTGTAATTCTTCCTCTGAAATAACTTGCTTCCTTTTTAGAATTATGAGAAAAGAATTTGTTTTATAAAATGAGGTTCTGTTAAATTTGGAAGGAGCTCTATAAGAATATATTATGCATTGTTGTTAGAAATTAACTAATTTGAGTGAACTCTTAGGTGCTGCCTTGCAGTGCAGAGACTTTTAAACATAACAGCCTGGTTACAGAACTCAAGTTGGAAGCATGCACATTTCTGACTGGGGAGATTTCAGCTGCACCACACGCTGGTGATGGCTGATTGCATGGAGACGGTACACACTGGTGGGCTTCTTCAAAGAGGAAGTCAAGACAACACTCCCTTGCAGCTGCATGCTGGGAGAACGCGCACGCCACAGCCTAAAGACACCGGCCAAGACAGGGACTCCCATCAAATGTGTGTTCCATCAGCAGCAAAGACACGTCCCTCTGTGTCCTGCGAGGCAGCACCCCTGCTACCCAGATGTAGGTAAAGTGAGACTGAGGTGAGCACTGGCTGAAGTAATTAGATCTGAACTCAGAACGTCCTGAGAAGTGGTTTTTGAAATCACTGTGACTTTTTTGAATCATAACATGGGAACTATGAACAAGTTCCAGAGCTGTTGGGGCTGTATGTATAGAGCTGGCGCACACTAGGGACAGCCCCACGTACTGACTTGGAAACACTGTGTTTGAGAAGGAAACGTCATGCCCCAGGAGCTGGCTCCTTCAGGAGCAGGCCTCCAGCTCAGATGCTGCGGTGTGAAGTGGCCAGGCTGTGCGTGTGATCCTCTTCCCAGCACACCACAGTGAAACCCGACCCACGGGGGGCGTGCACACCTCGCAGATGGCCTCCATGCTCCTGAGGTCAAGGCGCATGCAAAATAAGCAGCAAGATGCCTCGTGGGGCGGTGTGCATTTTACTCCAGCAATGAAATGCACTTCTTTTTTTTGGCAGGGGGTACCAAGGATTGAACTCAGTATTTTATTTAGAGACAAGGTCTCACAGAGCTGCTTAGCACCTCGCTGTTGCTGAGGCTGGCTTTGAACTCGAGAGCCTCCTGCCTCAGCCTCCCCAGCTGCTGGGATTACAGGCGTGCACCTACGTGCCTGGTATGAAATGCATTTCTAACTGAACTATCAGTCATGCTCCCCAAAAATATTTCACTCAAACATCAATATTCTTAATCCATTTGAATACTCTTGTTTAAAAACACATTTAAAAACACATAGTAAACACGTGTTTACTGGTGATGATACACCAGTTTTTCGTGTGTGTTTGTGATGGAGAGCTCAGTGCTGTCTGCACGTCCTTACTGTGACTTCACGTTAAATCATGCATTCACTCAAATGCATCAGTATCACCAAAAGCTTTCAAATTCAGATCAGTTCGGAAGTGACTCCCATAACTGAAGAGACATGTGTGGCCACAGTGGTGACAGAGATGGGGGGCAGCAGGTTTCGTGAAATGCCTGTCCTCCTGGGAGAGACCCCGATGGCTTACCTCTTTGCCTGCCTGGGTCTCCAACGTGCCAGTTCCATTGGTGATCCTCGAAAGTTTGCAGAAATAAATTGCTTTGTCATGGAAAAATAAAACCCCCTATTAAATGGGAGATAGAAATTTAACCCTGTAATGACTGCAGTGGCCCCTGCCTCACTTGTAGGTGGAGGAGCGGGTGTGTCACCTGTAGGACAGCCACCCGCCCCAGGTGTTGTCAAGCCCTCCTAGGAACGAAAGCAGAATCTCTTAATTATTAAAGTAGTTTTGTTTTCAGGTCCCCTGTAACTATGAAAATACCCCTTGACGGAAAACGGGAGGCTGACCCCAGCTAGCATCCTAAGAAGCTGTTCAGTGGCTGGGTGAAGCTGGACGGAAACAGACTACTTCAGGACAGATTCAGGGAGAAATACTACGTAATTGATCTCCCTCAGCCTTTCTTCTGAGCGGCCTCCCCCTCTCATTTCTCTTCTGATAACTCCGTCTTGTGTACCTGTATGAGTGGCCCCAGGGCCGCTTCACTGGTCACACTTGGAATTGCTCTGCCGGGGTTTTCTGCCGCTGCCACCTTGAGATTCTTATTTTGGAGCAGGGAGTTTTGCCCTGAGCCCCACAGATTGTGCCACCTGTCCTCATTGTGCCTTGGTGTGAATTCCTGTCCATGTCCAGGAACTAGGACATTGAGATTACCTCTGCGAGTTTAGGCCCAGTGAGTATTCACGTTTAAAAGCTTGACATTTAAGTCAAATGAAAGATGTGGATTCTCCTTCAGACGGCCGGCTAATGGGGGGGTTCCCACTGCGGGAATCCCACCGGTCTCACAGGAATTAACCAAAGCTCTCTGACGGGCACATCGGATGGTCACTGAGGGGCAAAACCTGGCAGGGGTGACCATCTCTACAAAGTGAAAATGCAAGGCAAAGCCGGGAGGTCATTTCAGCTCTGCCACGCCACACCCTGGACGTTACTAGGGAAAGATGTGGAGTGCGCCCCCATCCCCAGGATGGACCAGTACGCTCACATGGGTACAGAGCGCTGGGTTGTAGAACCCGCATGTACAGAGGAACGTTTACCTAATAAGAGGTCTGGAGACCACACAGCACAGACAGAGGCTGCAGACTGACAGGTCTCGGAAAGGGGTGAACAGGAAGCTGAGAGCCCCCAGGTGAATGACCAAATCACACTGCTTGTCCTGAGCATGTATGGGTGCGCAAGAAGGAACCCACTACTGTTTACAGCCAGTGCACCAAGAGCAACTTTTAAAAGGGAAAAAAGATTTAGGATCATTTTTAAAGAAGATTTAGGATAAATAGAATAAAATATATAAAATTTTAAAAAATGTTTTAAAGCCCCCAAATACACTAGGGGCTCTCCAGAGTGTCCTTGCTTGCTTATAAAGGCATGTCTGATCCTTCTGTCACCAGTACATCTCACACCCCATCATGTTCTGAAAATGTCAGTATTCTGAAAGTTTTGAAATATGCTAACTTTTTTGTGTACATTGTTACATTTTGAAAATGTTCTTTGAAATTTTACTGTTTTCTCGGTAGCGCTGTCAGTTATTTGCTAATGTTAAAGTTGTTTCTTGTGCTTGGATTCCACAATGCGGATGACAGCGCTTGTGCTTATCGCAGCGTCCTAGTCCTGGATGACCCCCAGCTGTTCACATCCACCACTCCCTGTCACCTTCAAGGAGCCCAGGACAATGATGCTGTGTGCTCCTGCTCATGAGAAATCTGGAACCCAGTCTCAGGGGAGAGGCTTACCTAAACGCACAGAAACTAAGCAAAGTAGTTACTCCCTGGCTTCAGAAGCAAAATCGACAGAAATGTCTACCAATTTCAAGTTGAGATGAATGGCCAAATTAATTTGCCTGGACACAATTTGCTTAGCATTTTCTCACAACTTAATGATTCAAAAATACCTTTTATTTAGCCTAAATCCACAACCTCATCCCCATAGCCTGCCTGTGCGTTAAATGTTTGCTTGCTTGTCTTTGGTAGTGATTCAGTAGGTAAGTGTTTTTAGGGAATCTGGTTAAACTCTTTCACTTATATATTGTTATTTAAGCTACAGCATAAACAAGTCTGAGAGTAAAAACCTCTCTGGTTCTTAAAGACAGAAAGGACTGGCCCTGATAAACAGGTAAATAATGTCCCCATCCGTCCTCTAGAAAGACTTTCCTGACGGGGATCACTGAACGTGAAGTGGGGTGTACAGGTTCCGAGGCCGACCTCCGGCCCTGATGTCCCCAGCTGCCATCACACAAGTTCTGCCCCATCGTGAAGGGCAGAGGACCTTGTGGGTGTTCTGCAGGAAGCCCGCTCACTGCCATGACATCACCTCCTGAAGGCAGATCCCTGCCTGTCTGCAGCCCTCCGTTAGTCTGACCAGCCAGCCATCACCTCAGGGAGTGAAATGCTCCAAGATTCACTGCTCGTTGAGTCTGAGCTCTCCCCCTAGGAGACAGAGACTTAGACTTTCCTGGGAAGCAAGTTATCTGGAAAAGGAAACAAAAAGACTTGTTTTATTTAATAAGAAGAGCACAATAAGAGAAATTGAGATTAGGAAAATAAGTTGTAAATGTATTTGAGACACACTCCGTGCTATGGGAACATTCCGCCAGTGCAGGGTAGTCCCCAGCAACATGCTGCAGAAGCCCCTTTGAAATCGGTGGTGCTTACTAGTAGTTCACTAGTCGCTCCTCCAGGACTTACTAGTAGTTCACTAGTCTTTCCACCAGGGCTTACTAGTAGTTCACTAGCCATTCCTCTGGTGCTCACTAGTAGTGGTTGACTAGCGTTCCACCACTCCATTAGCAGAGCAGCATTCTTAAGGGTTAAGAGCTGAAGTTAGGTTCAGTTTTAGGATTTTTTAAATAAACGATTTCAAAACCATTGGGTGACACTGTACTTCTCAGTGAACCAATGAGAGCAATCATAGACACAGATGACAGGATGTTAGCCTTTCCGACAGGAAGGGCTGAGCTCAGACTGAAGGCATTCCCACACCGCATTAGCACATGAGCAGTGGACTCCACGGTCTTTCGTAAAGATCTCTAGGTGAAAGTGTGTGCACACTTGCAGAGTAGCACACCAGGGGCAGCCTGATGACCCCTTTGCTCTGACCCCTTGATCTCCTGCAGACCCCAGCACCGGCCAGCTGCAGCCTTCTCCTTAGTGTGTCCCTAAAAACATGCTGTCGTCCTGTATTGTTTCATCATATTTTGATATAAACTTCCTTAGAATGACGGTGGGGTCTGTTTGCCTCGTCTGCCCTTTGAAAGTGTCCTTTTTTCAAATCATCTCTTAATCCAGAAATAATAATGCAGAACATCCCGGGAACCGGTCCTGATCCGCAGCGCTCTAATCCGAACACGTGCGTCTTAAATCCTCTGGTGCGTCCGCTGCCGGGAGGCCGCAGCACACCCACCCCGAGCCTGTGCTAATCCAGCTTTGTTTATTAAGCACCGTGGATGTCCTCAGATACGGTGGACGGTCAGGGCGCAGGCTCCTCCTTGCTCTGTTGTAGGAAAGCAGCTCCAAGGGGAACTTGCTGTTGGAGAGGACTTTGCGCCTCTTTTGAGAAACCGGCCCCACTCTCGTGGGAAAATGGAAGACTCCTCGTTTTAAAAGGACATTCGCATCCATTATTTCATTTACTTTCCTAAGAGTGCGAGGACGGTTTCCACTCTGCAGACGAGGACTCTGGAAGACGGAGGACTTGGGTGGAGACAGACGCCAGAGGTGGCCCTCTCCCACTCAGGTCTTCTCACCCCGGGTCAGTGGTCTTTTCCTCTTTGGCTTTGGCAGCTCCCCAGACTTCAATGGATAAACGTGGCAATCGCATGTTAGTGAAGGACAGAAAAATGTGAAAACGAGAAACAAAACCAATTCAGATGTCGATGAGAAAATTCAGTCCTGAATTGATGGGAAACCTCAGATCTGGAGAGCTGAGCTAGGAGGGAGCAAGATGCAGAAGGAAAAGGAAGTCACAGTGGGCGCTGTGGCCACGCCTGCAATCCCAGCTGCTCGGAAGCCGAGGCAGGAGGGTCGCAAGTGGCAGGCCTGGGCAACTGACCCTCAGGAGCAATGAAGCTTTGGGAAGGGTGAGCGGAGCTCAGTGGACCAGCACCTGCCCAGCACAGGGGCCTCACCCGAGCTGCCTGCTAGGTCCTCCTGGGTCGCCAGAACCTGTGTCCTGGAGAGGATGACCTCTTTCCGGAGACACACCTGCCTTTGTGTCAGAGCAGGGACTGGGGCCTCACAGGTGGCTCGTGGAAGAGATGTGTAACAAGAAGTGGCTTTTAAGTCCTTTTTTCCAGAAACAAGACAACTGCCTACCTGTATCCCTGCCTCCTCGCCACCCCTCTTCTCTTTTCCTCGAACTGTGAATTCCGGGTTTGACCACTGTAACTGTTGAAGGCCATTCTCACTCCCACCCATGCAGTGTACCCCCTTGGTCCTGGTTACAAGTTGCTAGAATGGGCCTCTTGGTGTTTTTGGAGTTCTAAAATAAGACGCGAGAGGGTCACGGGACCAGGAAAGACAGCCGTCTACAACTTGGCCGCTCAAAGTGCAGGCCAGGGACTGTGAGCACCCTCATGTCCCAGGAGGGTGTGGCAGAACCCACCCAGACCCACTGGACCAGAGTCTGCCTCCCCTGGGAGAGCTGGGTGGCACGTAGGACAGGAAGGACTGGGAGGCTCAGGTCTCGCCCGTCCTCCACTGAGGCGGAGTGCATCCCAGCCAAACCAGAGCGGCCCGTGCAGGGAGGAAGCCCTCCGGGCAAGCCTGCACCAACCGCAGCCAGACATGGTGCGTCTTGAGCAGGAGAGGCAGCCTTAGAGCACGCCTGGACCGTGGCTCCGTCCACCCCGGCGGCCAGGCCCATGCCTGCCCCTGAGGCCACCCATGATGTCAAGGTCCACGCTGGAACTGTCCTAAGCTCAGCTGCCTTAATGTTGCCCAGAACACCCAGGCCTGATTCTGTGTCCACTGCAGGTCATCAGGGTGAGCCAGCTCCCTGCGGAGCGTCGAGTCACGGTGGCGTTTCAGTTCCCTCCCGTCAGTGCAGCACAGGTGCCGTAGCGGCCACTGCCCTCGGGCAGGTGGTCAGCGCTGCAGCTGCCCTCGGCATGGAGGCGCTCACTTCTGCCCTTGGGGGTCTCAGGCACAGGGGAAAGGTGGTCGAGGAACAAGTGCAGCTGCGGGCGGGGCCCATGTGAGGGTGAAGCCGAGCGTGAGGAGCCGCGGACTCGAGGTGGCAGCGTGGGGGGGCCAGAGGACCCGCCTGCCACACCCCCTTCACCGAGGGGAAGCCACTGGCATACTAGAAGAAACAGGTGGTGTCACTCAAGGCCGCAGGGTCAGCACTGCAGACCAAGGAAGGAGGGAGAGGCCAGGATGACCAGGAGCCGCCAGGTGAGGTAACACGGTGGCTTGAGGTGGTGGCACATCAGGTGGAAACGAGAGCAAATCTGGAAGGATGTGCAGATTGGCAGCCTTGATGGTCCCCAGCGCAGGAGGCTGGAAAATGGGTTACAGAGGCCTGACTGGTAACCTGGGGACTGCCCAGCAGGGGGCGCGGGGGCTGGCTCTTCTCTTTTCTTTCCTTTTCTTTTCTTTCCTGTCCCCAGAGTCATCGGTCATATTTATTTCTTTTCTTTTTTTTCTTTTTTTTCTTTCCCTTCCTTTTCTTTTCTTTTCCTTTCTTTGCTTCCTTCCTCCCTCCCCTCTCCTCCCCTCCCCTCCCCTCTCCTCTCCCAGAAATTGAACCCAGGGTGCTTTACTAACGAGCCACATCCCCAGCCTCTTTAATTTTAATTTTAATTTTTTGAGCCAGTCGCACTAAGCTGCTTAGGGCCTTGCTAGGTTGCTGAGGTTGGCTTTGAACTTGCAATCCTCCTGCCTCAGCCTCCTGAGAGGCTGGGATTACAGGCATGGCCGTTGTGCCCTGCTGCCCAGCTTGTGTGCTGATTTTGACACTGCGCCTCAGTCGGCCTCCAGCTGCCCCTTGGGGAACTTCTGCCACATTTCAGCCACAGGCACCGAGTCTCAGCACAGTCCTGCTCCACCCAGCCACACAGTGGAGATGCTCTGTTGGGGGGGGGGGCGTGCTAGGACGGAGCCCAGGGCCTGGCTCCTCTGGCACACGCTCTGTCAGTCACTGAACCAGCCCCCGGCCCGATGAAAATTTGTTCCTTAGGGACAAGAAGAAATGTTAGATCCTCAAAGCACATGAGCAACAAGTCTGGGTTCCCCAGGGGACTTGCAACGGGCACCTGATAATCAGGAGTCCCCTTCCCAACAGTGCAGACAGCACGTAGATAAGAAGCCATCTAAGCAAACACCGCAGCGCCGGGCTGGACCGGCCTCCCGGAGGTCCTGCGGCTCTGTTTTGCAGCCTCACTGTGGAGAGGCAGACGCCCTGCCTCTGCTGGAACGCTCCCTCTCCCTGGGGGTGGCATCTTGTCAGATAAGCCCTCCCCTGTACTCCATCCCCTTCACCCCAGGGGAGCCTGGGGACCTCTAATCCACTGCCATCTGATAATGGCCCAGAGTGGCGGCTGTCCACCTGGGCATAGTGCTGGCCAGTCACTCCTCTCCAGTGAGCCAGGGCTCTCTGTCCCCTCGGCCCCCTCGGTGGCTGATGGACACAGCAGATTCCCAGGTGTGAGGCCTGGGTAGCGACCTCTGTCCTTCCCTGCCCTCCCCCATGTCCTCACTGGTTGAAAGTCCCTCTGGTTCCCTGCTCGCTCAGTGCTCAGTCTGGTCCTGCACTCACCTCTGCCCTCTCTAGCTGTTGGGTTCCTCCTCGTGCAGCCTCCTGGGGTTGCCGGCTTGCCCACGGTCTCCCTTACCTGCTGGCATAGGCCACAGGAGCGCCAGGGCCCCAGCCAGGGGTAGCACAGAGCAGGGTGGCTGCCCGCCGATGACCCTGCTGTGTGTCCATCAGGGAGGCGGGATCATGGAAGATCTACTTGATCAAAGCCGGATGGAAGATGTGACCCATGTGTCCCGCAGCTGTAGTGGGCAGAGTCCCCAAAGCAGGTTCTAACCCAGGTCTGTCGCAGAGCAGGGTACCCCGAGCGGAGGGAGTCAGGCCTGGCCGGGTGTTGCACAGGCGGAACGAGGGCAGCCTGTCCGTGGCTGACGACTTTGGAAGGTCCTAGGGTTTCCTGAGACGACGGTTCTACTTCTGGAAAATGGTGGATTACGGCGACTTAGCAGGAAACAGAGTACGACGGACACGGGAGTCATGAAGAAAAACTCCATGAGAAAATCAGGAGATCTGGAATATCTGACTGGATCTCTTCACAAACTACATCCAAACAGCTCAGGTAAATAAACCCACAGGCCACACCTGCCACGTGCCCTGTCACTGAGGCCACTCGACACCAACATGAAGCAGCCCCAACGGAGGGACGGTACAGGCCACGGAAGCACAGGCCACGGGAGTGCACTTGACAGGCAGAGGGAGAAGGGCGGGGGAGCTCGGGCCAGACCAGACGGGTCCCCTGCCACCAGGGGCAGGAGGGAACCAGCAGAGATGCCAAGTCCCCTGCCCCGGGAAGGCCAGCCGCCTCCTCCAGTGGCAATGCACAGGGAGGGCACGGCTGACGGCCTGCGGGTGCGTCTGGGGCTGCAGGTCAGGGAGAGCCAGGGCAGGGCTGGGGCAGGAGTGCCGCGCTCACCTGCTCTTACCCGCACACCTTGCTGCTCCACCTCGGTCCTTCTCCCTGTTTCTCGGCATGTGGGCAGAGCACCTGGCTCCTCTCCACCTGCCTGACACCTGTTCCGATACGGGTCAGTTTCAGAGGGCACCTAAGGCGGGTGACTTGATGGTGGTCTGCTTGGCAGGTTCCAACTCTCTGCTGTCTCCCCTCTGTCCCCTCTGTCACTGCTGTGTCTTTTAAAGGACGTGTGGCTGTGGTCTCTGTCCCTGCCTCTGCCCGCCCGCACCTTCTGGGGTGCCATGCGCAGCCAGTTGAAACTGAGAGGTTCACTTCTTGGCTAAAGTAGCTATTGAAAAATCAAAATTTTAGGGTGCTGCTCACCCCGGGGACTGAGCCTTCGATGACCAGAAGGGCTGCAAGTGCTCCAGGCTCCCTGCCCTGGGCCTCTTGCTTCTGTGGAGAGCGGTGTGCAGTTTGTAAACCACTTTCTCATTTGGGTGCAGATCAGCAGGCAGAGTCTCGGTCGCCAAGTGAAAGCAAGGAAAGCGGCCAGGTGCCGGCGCGGGGTGCCCTGGGGCGGGCAGGTGGGCCCCTGCGTGCACTCGCCAGGGGCCTTTCGCAGGAGGGGCCCTGCAGGATTCTCACTCCGGACTTCATGGCCTCTTCCCATCCCTGCCGGAAGCACCTCTGGGTGGCGCCTGCCTGGGCCGTCCCCAGGGTCCGTGCTCTGCCTCTGCAGCGGTGCAGTGGGAACACAGGTTACTTACTTTAGAACGGGGGCCTCCTTCAGGTAGCCCTCTCGGTAGGTCTGGCCTGACTTTGGCCCCACGCTGAGCTGTGCACGGCTAGGACCTGAGCGCGTGGATGACGGAGTGGAAACTCCCGCGACCCTCGGTAGGGTCTCATCATAGGTTGCTTTTTTGTATTAATTTCATTTCCTTTCAGAACAAGGGGAGGGCTGGGCTGCTCTGCACCGGGATCACAGGCAGGCCACCAGCCCTTCCCGCCCCCTGCAGGGCACAGGGCCTGGGCCTGCACTGGCTCTGCTCCCTGGGGCTGGAGTGCGGGAGCCCACTCGGGGGTGCCAGAGACCACGCTGGGGCAGACCAGGCACCTCCCTCGCCTGCTGGGATCCTCTTCCCAAGTGGAGACATCAGACCACCGTCTGCCCGTGTCCCTCACATCTTCAACAGTCACAAAGGATATTTTTAGATTTTTTTCCATCAACCAACTAACTTCAGTCAGCTCACTTCAGTTGTTTGCAGGAGACGAGGAAACACCACAGCCCCCGGGGGTGCATTTCTGCTGTGAGGGCCCCACGTCCAGGCCAGCAAAGGAGGGGCCGTCCATGCTCAGCCACAGGCCTCCACTCACCGGCCTTGGGTCACTGCAGACTGGGGTCTTCCTCTGTCCTGCGCTGGGTGGGTCTTCACAGCTAGATGAAGCGCTTCAGATTTATTGTCAGATGAGGCCTGGTTGGTTCAAACAAAAACAAATGCCCTCAAGTTTAAAAATAGAAGTGAAAAAGACTAAACATTTGCATTTAAAGAGGAAAAGAAAATAACAGAAATCTCTGCAGCAGACCATTCCTTGAAATTATCCTAAGTTATAATCATGCACTTTCCACTGTCTGTAATTAAACATTAGATTTCATTTATTCCAGATGCATTTGCAGCAAGTAATTCAGAATACCCCTCCTTCTTTTTGGCCATGTAAATTTATTTCTAGTCTGTGGCCTGTGCACAATCGGGGGTACTGGGCAGTCTTTAAGTGAGTCTTGGTGTGTCGTGTTCTCTAACTGTATGCGTCATGAGCATGTTTGTACTGATGAATCTGCCCGAAGTTTCTTAGGACATGCAATGTCCATGAACATTCTCAGCAGAGCTGTTCCCGTGTTCTCCAAGGAACTGACAGGGCCTTGATGTTGATATTAGAAGGGAAAGGACTTGCTTTGACCCCCTACCACCACACACACTCTGCGGAGCCTCAGCTCTGAGAAACTCACTGGCCTTCCTCCCTGTGCCATGGTGGCTTCTGTTCAGAGGGCCTTGGAGCTGTGCATTCACCAGATTTGCAAGTTCCTTGACTGGTCAGGTAGTATAAATAAAGAGCAGTATGTAAATATTGAACAAAGCCCTTTAGTGGTTCAAATTCCCTTAAAGACTTCCAATTAACTTTTGTGTTTAGGTCCATTGCATTTATTTTTAAAGTACTAAAAAAATCATCCAGCCGTATGCATTTAGTCACTGTTCAGACAGTTGGGTTTCGTATAATAAATGTTGGTGTTCAGCAAGCAGATCGGAGGTTTAATCAGGATTGGCAGCCTGACTGCTCGGTCTTGTGTAATTGCAGATGGATTTTGCTGCCGCACACCCTGGGGCCAGTTCTCTCGATTCTAAGTGTGTACGTTCTCATGGCAAAAGGGGCGCTGCCTGGCTTCGGTTCTGGTGGAGTGTTGCTCGAGTGCCTTCGGCTTTCCTGTGCTCACCACGAGGCCGTTTTACAGTTCACAGGCATTTCCACGGGTTGGTGAGAAGGGATATGCCAGATCAGTTTGGTCATTTATTTTAACTGCACGAAATGTCGCTTAGATTGAGAAGTTCAAATTGATGCCAAAAACTCTCTTAGAGTTTCCTGTAAGCTTCAGTGACCATCGTTGGTTCCGCCCACCCTGTGCCTTGCAGACCAGTAACATCTGTTCATCGGCATGTTTCTGAAGATCCTTCAGGTCCGTCTCTGCAGTCCCCACCGAGGCGTCCAGCAGAGAAGACAAAGGAAGGGGAGAGAGCAGCTCCATCACCCTGGTCCTTAAGATCAAAAAGAGAGCCCCTCTGCAGAACCCCTGTGCTTTAGCCTCTTCCTGCTCCCCAGAGCGGGCAGCCTTGCCCCCTGTTCCTATTTTAAAGTTCCTTCAGGACCACTGCTCGCTGACTTTCCACCACATCCACTAGTCAGACTCATGATGTCTCCGACCTAAAAACTGTGTGTCTGTCTGCGTGTTTGTGCGTGCGTGTTAGTAAATGTGTGGAAGACATTAACTCCGCAGCACACAAACCCTCTCCTTCTCCCTCTGTCAGTAGAGAGTACATGTAATTTGGGGGCAATTTCTTTCAGAAACAGTTTCTCCTTTTTCCCTGGAACGCCCTGGCATTCTAAAGAAGAAACGATCTCACATTATTTATTTTCCAAAGATGGAGGAACATCAAGCCGTTAGGGCTTTCTCTTCTCTCTTCAGCCTTGCCCGCACCTGAAGGTGTGTGCCAGATGTGAAGAAGGCCTTTGAAAGCATAAAGAGCGTCAGAATTCTGGGTCAGCGTCTGCGGCTTGATCCCCCAGACCCTCCCAGTCCAACACTTGGGCTGACCACACGGGGTGTTCTGGGCTGATTGATTCACCTGGCAGAATAAGTGTTTCGCATCATCCTGGCCACGCTCTGCTTCTGTTTGAGCTGCAGCCTGGATGGTGGACAGACAGGAAGATTTCCTGCTGTACGGAGACTTTTCCTGCCTTATCCACCAGATGGCCTTGGAAAAGAAATCACGCTGAAGTGAAATTCTGCTTAACGTTATTTAATTTAAATTTGAAATCTAGCTAAGCTCCGGATACCTACAAGTAATAAAAAGAAACTAGAGGAAAATTATGCCATTAGAGGGCACTTGTGTAATCTTAGAAGTCTGTCCACATAGATCGGCTGAATCAGGCTGGTTCTTAGGAAGGATAAATTGTTTACATAAAGTGACCGATTCTTAAACTGAATGCCTGAGAGAGAACATTTTACTGGCAAGGAAAAAAATCTATAAAATCTTAAAACCACCATTTAAACAACCTCTGAGTAAAGCTTCCATTTTGTACTATGAATACAAGTTACAAAAATATACACAGTGTATCTGCAAAGTCATTTTTGGTTAGTGGTGTTTGGAGCTTCTTTTAAATGCATCTTGTTACGGACACCAACCCCCTTCCTGTGTGCTGATGGAGCCCGACCAACGCGATGCTCCCTGAGGTCTGCGTGTTTTCCCCAAGGACAGCTGAATGTCGCTAGATGACATTTTGAAAACTTAAGTGACAAAATAGAATTCCTGTGTTTCAGGGTCCTAATCTTAAACACTTTTAAGAAAAAAAATCAATTTTGCCCACAATTGGCGCACAAATTAAGATGGTTTCAGAAACAAAAAGTGTGACCCGACAGAATTTTAGTTTGGAGGATGTGATCTCTTTATTGACACACGGCTGCTGGCTCATCCCTCCAAACTTGAGCATGCGTGGAATTTGATTTCGGCTCAGCTCCCTCCCCTCCCTCGTGCCCTCCCTCCCTCCTGGCTCCTTCCTCTACTCTGCTAGACTTCCTTATGCTCCTCTATTTATGTCTGTTTCTTTTTATTTATGCATAAAGGTGAAGTTCCCTGTGGTGTATTTATATATTCACACAACACGATTTTTAAAGAGTTGATTCTGCATTACCCCCTCCCTCCCTCCTTCGCTCCCTCCCTCGGCCACTCTGCCTCCTTTTGCATCACTGTCCTCCCTTTACACTGTCCTCTCCTTCCCTTTATTTTGCTCCACTTCTGCATACGAGAGAAAACTTTCCACCTCTGAGTTTCTGAGTTTGGCTGATTTCACTGGGCGTGAGATTCTCCATTTTCATGCCATGATTTCATTCTTTCTCTTATGGCTGAGTCACACTCTGCTGGGTTTATGTACCCCGATTTCTTAACCCGTTCATTGTTGATGGGCACCTGGGTTGATTCCAGTGAGGCCGCTGCTGTGAAGGCTGAGGTGGCTGTGTCGCTAGAGTATGCCGATTTTAGTTTTTTTTTATAAATACTGAGAAGTGGACAGCTGGGTCATGTGGTGGTTCCATCCCCAGCGTCTTGAGGAGTGGAGGTATGTGTTTATAGAGGAGGTTGGACACCAGGCACCAGGACACTGGAACTTACTCCTTCTGTCTGACTGTCCTCTGTCCCCTCCTTCTGCCTGGTGTCCACCCTCCTCTACCACAAACGCATGTCCACTGCTCAGCCGGAACAGCAGCACGGTGTCACCAGCTTCTCCCACTGCCTCCCTGACCACCACTTCCGGCAAGTGCTGCCCAGGGCACTGAGCTTGTGGTGCTTGGTCACCGGGCTCTGAGGCCAGGGACCACGCCCACCCTTAGATCTGACACAGCTAAGGTTCCCGGAAGATCTGAAAGTTGAAAGAGTCCAAGACCAAAACTTCCGAGCACCAAGAGCCACAAGTGGAAGATGGCACACTATAAAACTTCACTTCATCCAAAATTATTTAAAATATTGTTTGATATTACCTTCAGACCATGCATATAAAGTGTATAAGAAATACAAACTTCATGTTTAGAATTGGGTCCATACCCAGGATATGTATGTCATTATCTATGTGCAAACATCCAAATTCCAAAATAAAAATAAATTCCAAATGCAAAGCACGTCTAGTTCTAAGCATTTCAATAAAGACGACTCATCCTTACAAACGCCTTTGAGAGGTATGCAAGCTTCTGCCGCAAGATGCGCAGGAGCAGAGCCTCGTGGGGGGGGGGCCTGCGGCCCTGCGCTGCCCGATGGGGTCCTGCGACACCGCTCAGTAGCCGCGTGGGGAGTGTGCGGATCCGGCTTGCTGCTTCAGAGTCGTTTAGAATGCGTGGTTCCTATTTTAACCAGAGCAGTGTTTACTAGGGGACCTTCTCGGTTTTAAAATGAGAAAAATAGCAGTGCCCACCGCAGAGGGACGTGGATGGCATGGTGGGCACAGCATGCTGGAAGAGTGCCCATGGGAGCTTGTGCAAGGGGACATTCACTGACACCACCGTCTCACTGCTCACCTCGGGCAACAGCTGATGTAATAAGAGGAAGTCTCCCCGAGGGCCACAGAGGACGGGGCCCCCTTAGGACCACGGCTGGCCATTCCTCTGTTCTAGGGCTGAGCTAATTCCTGGGCACGGCCGTGTAGCTGGCCGGGCCTGCAGGCCCTGTGCCGTGGACAGCGTGTGGACAGAGTGCAGCCCCTTGAGCATGGCTGCTTCGAGGGGTTGCAGGCAGATGCTGCCCTGGCCGTCCACCCCATGCCCGGTGAGCACGGGAGGCCAGAACTTCCAACCACACCCAAAGACACTTTTTAAAATTGTCCTCTTGTGCTCAGGAGGACAAGTTTCGGGCATGGTGCCACCAAAAGAAGTGATTCCATTGTGCTCAATTGAGTATTTCTGCACACATAGGGTCAGGGGTGCAGAAGGGGAGCTGAGGGGAGGGGTGGCGGTGGAGAGCTGAGCCTTCGGCCACATCCTGCAGAGGGCACCCATGCTGACAGCTGGTGACACTAGGAGCTCACCTCAGCACCCACCCTGAGTACCGGGGAACAGGTTTTCCTGGGGCCTGACCTTACTGCTGAGTAGGATTAGCCTCAGAAGCTCTGTCCCTCTGTGGAGTTTGGGGATCTCTCATCCAGAAACCCCAGGTCCAGAGTGGCCCAGAGGGTTGCCTAGGACGGTGCATTTGGTTGGGAGCTGAAGTTCAGTGCAGTCTCTCAGCTGGCAGGGAAGCTTTCTCCCCATCACAGTGTGATCCAGAGGGCTGGATGGGAAATGGGAGGATGATTGGCCTTCTTGAGGCTTCAGGAGGATGGAGCTTGGTGCTGTGCCTCAGGTCCCGCTGCTGCTGGCATTGTGCCCTGGAATGGGGGTCTGCCCCATGTGGAGTGGCTCCTGCTTCACAGGGCACGAGGCCAGGGCTGAGTGCAGGCAGGGCCAGGCTGGACCAAGCAGCTCAGCGGCTGCTGTTTTGAGTAGAAAGCTGTAAAATAAAAGGCAGACGGGGTGTTTGGAAGAAAGAAGTTAAATGGCTTTCAGATCAGGATTACTAGTAAAACTACTCGCATGCCCGCTCCCCGCACCACACCCAGGACTTACCCCTGGCACCAGACAAGCTCTATGCTGAGCCATATCCCCAGCCCTTTGCATTTTTTTATTTTGAGACAGGATCTCGCTAAGTTGCTGAGGCTGTTCTCAAACTTGCGGTCCTGCCACAGCCTCCCAGGAAGCTGGAATTACAGGTGTGCACCTCTGTGCCCTGAATTTCACACTTTCATCTTAAAGACAAATGTATTCCTTTCAAAAATATTTTTAGTTGTCAATCTATTTTTATAGCATTCAAAGAAAGACAAAATTAGAGTCAGATGATGTTTGATGTTTTCAGTAGAGGTTAATTAGTTGTATCGGTTTAAAATAAAACTGGCATTCATCTCATCTCAAATGATTGCAAATATTTGCATTAGAATTCTTACTATTTAAAGTACTGAATTGTAGAAATGCCATTTTTCTCTGGAGCTTGAATTCCCTCCTGTATCCTAGGTCAGAGAGGTAAGGAAACCGTACCTTCTGCAGCTCTTGCTGTGAGAGCTCACGTCCCCACTCCTCAGGGAAGCAGAGCCCCACCAGGGCCTCCTGACACCCCTGCAGCGGAGGCAGTGGAGGGTGACCTGCAGTCCAGGAATCGCGGGTGGGAGTCGGGATCCGTGCCAGAGGGTAACTTGGAGGGTGAGGCCTCCGTTGAAATACACAGTGTCCAGGCCCTCCTGCTCTCAGAGTGGACACCAAGCCTGCTTTCTAACATGGTAGCGCTTCATGTGTGTGGGGGATGGAAGAGTCTGGTCGTTGCAACACCTGGGCATCAGTAGACAACTTGTCTTGTGATTTTGGACAGATTACCTGTGAGGGAGTTGAACTTCATAATCTCTAAAAAAGTTCTGATTTATGAAAATCCAACTATGGAATAGGCAGAATACTATATAAGATCCTTAGTCAAAAAATTTTTTTGTGCTGGGGATTGAATCCAGGGGTACTTTACCACTAATCCACATCCCCAGTCCTCTTCATTCATTTTTCACTCTGATACAGGGTCTGGCTAACTTGCTGAGGGTCTGCCTAAATTGCCCGGGCTGGCCTTTAATTTGAAATCCTTCTGCCTCAGCTTCCCAACTGGCTGGCATTACAGGCATGTGCCACTGCACCCAGCTCAAATTTTAAGGAAGAATAAAATAACCTGTAGAGTAATTTTCTGGCTTTTGATGGGTCTCTGTGGCTTATGTTGAAAGTAATAGCCCAGCCACATCAGCAAGTTGTAACCTGACTGCTGAGCCAGGACTCCAGTTCACCTCTGGCAATTGCACAGCAGCTGCGAGGGCTGACCCCGACTGACGGCCCTGGTCCAGCTGTACACGGTGACCGGGAGACATCTTAATGGCCACCATAACTGAAGTGGGAAGTTAATGTATCAAGTGCCTTTAATTTCAAAATCCTTTGAGCGTCTGAAATTCTGGTGAATTCATTCTCAGCATCATGAGGCAGTTAGGAAGAAAATGTAGGAGAGATGCTTCCAGAGTGTGCATCCAGGATGGTGAGACACCCCTGGTCGCTCAGTGCCAGCTTGGTGGTGCCCTGCGGGAGGGGTCCGGGAGGGCTGCCCGCAGAACTAACGCCGTGTCCTCCCTGTTGGCCAGGATGGTGCTGCTCTGCTGGAGTCTGCTGTGGCTGCTGCTGCCTCTTGGCTGCAGGGCCCAGAAGCTACCCACTCGAGACGAGGAGCTTTTCCAGATGCAGATCAGAGACAAGGCGTTGTTTCACGACTCATCAGTCATTCCAGACGGAGCAGAAATTAGCAGCTATCTCTTCAGAGACACCCCTAAAAGGTACTCTCCCTGCCGCTCCTTCTGTGTATGTGAGCCCTGGGGACCCCTCCTCAAGGGAAGCACCTGCAGATGCAGCCCCGATGGCCACAGCCAGCCTGGGAGCAGCATCACTTGTTGCTCCCCTGAGAAAGAAGGTGGCGCTGCCACTCAGGGTGGCCAAGGGAGGCTGCTGGTCGTGGTCTCCTTCGGATGGAAGAGGAGTCTTGGCGTTATTTTGCGCTCTGGGAGGATTATTTTCTTATTTGCAGGACTCTAGGATGAAAGTGCAGTTCATTCAGTATATATGATCTTCAAGGGTTTGCATTAAGTTTTACAAGGATTCTATTTCTTTACCAAATATGATCCAATTTTGAGAGAATTAAATCAAACAGTGATTAAAAACTAACACCATTCATTTCCTTTACTCCAACATGGTCAACAAATTGGGCTCACAGAATCCTTCTAAGTATTTCAACCTTAAAAATATATGGATGTGTGTACGTATATCATATAAATCAGGTGACAGGCCAGTTCCACACAGCTGTGTCCAGAGTCGCGCACTTTGCCCTCTCCAGCCTGCCCACCCTCCGCCGTGGTTCATCTTTGGATGATCACATTTCAAAAGCAGTTTCTGCTTTGAGGCTGTGACACCTTGCTTGGCTTTCCAAGAGTCAAAACTGTCTTGTTTCACTAATAATCGGCTTTCCAAGGTCACTGAGGACGAGATGCCGTGTTGGTCTTCTTAGTTGGGAGGCAGCCCCTCCGCTGAGCACCCTGACCTGCCACCATGTGGTCGGTGGGAGAGGGCATGGATCAGTGTCCTGGCGTGACTGAGAGGAGCCCCAGAGGAGGAGCCCAGCAGAACCCAGGCCAATCACAGGAGCGAAGGTGCATGGGGAGGGACAGCCTTGTGGTCGTGGCCGGCCCCTCCTCAGCAGGCTGGGCTCCTGACCTCCAGGGGCAGGCGGGGCAGTGGAGCACTTGGGATCGGTCCTCAGCTCTGTCTGCGTTCTCGCTGAACACAGCTCACTCTTCCCAGATCTTGTCCCCTGAAGGTGCTGAGTGCAGCAGATCAACCAAACCCTCCCTGGGGAAAGGCTCCTTCCCACTGCTCCGCGCTGCTCTCTCTGCGGCGGCGCTCACCAAATGCAGCTCTCCGCACTGCCTCAGACCAGCAGCCCATCCTCGGTCTTCCAGCCTCCTGAAGCTGGAGCAGGCTGCGGCCGGGCCTGCCCTTACAGGCTGCCTCTCTTCACTGGAGGCCGCGGCGGCCCCTTCCCGCCCTTCCTTGCCATCTCCTTCCTTTGCTCCACCTTTTATTGTTCCCAAAATGCTACGAGGCCCTTGGCTTCAGGACTGGGTGCAGTGCTTGCTGACCCTGGTTACGGGAGGAGTGATGTGAGGAGCAGAATCACATCACCGTGGGGCAGGGCAGAGGACGCCAGGGTCGCACACAGCCTCTACTGGGGTCCAGCTGCCCAGGCATTTCAGGCAGAGCGCAGGGGAGTGAGGGGAAGATGAGGAGTCTGGGCCGTGGTGTGTTTGTAGGTGAACCCCGCAGGCTGATCACCTGTGCATATCTGTCCCTCGGTCTTGGCGTGCCTCCCCTCCTGGCCAGCTCACTGGAAGGTGAATATCGGGACACAGACGAGGGCATGTCCCCTCAGCTGACCTCTCCTGCACGGGCATTGTGCGTGGTGGAGGACAGTGCTGGGGGGTCACAGGCCCATTCATCTGCCAGTCGGCAGCAGAAGTGCTCCCATGTGGAGAGGTGGCCCTGCGGCCCTGTGAGCATGGCCACCGCGGGAGGCAAGTCTTCCCTTGTCATTAGTTGCCTGTGACCTGGGTTCAAGTTACTGAGACACCCTGGCTCACTTTGGAGGTCAACTTCTTGCTTGCCAGGACGGAAGGTCGGGGCGAACTTGTCCTTGTGCCCTGCTTTGTCACCAGTGTCACACGGAACCCAGGCACAGTGGGAAGTTTGGATACTTCTATTTGCACAATGCCAGAAAAATCACTTTTTGTATCTGTTTCTTTGTAAAATAAGCACAGTTGCGTGTGCGTGGTTGGTACCGTCCATGCAGCCTGGGCAACGATCCAGAGTCTGCTCTCCAAAAGTCGGCTGCGCTTACAATCAGGCTGTGACCCTTCTCTCCAGAGGACTGCAGTGCAGCAAGCTCTGCCCGTGAGCAGCTCCCTCGCCTGCTGCTCTCTCCAGATGATTGTCTGCTGCTTTCTGAACTAGTAGTTTTGTTTGTATAGGGTCTTCAATTTGTTTTCCCTTGCCCACCCCACCCTCCAGCTCCAAATTCACCTTTGGACAGTGAGGGCAGAACAGCCCCCTCCTCAGCCTCTGCACCTGGGGTAGAGGTGGCCTCCAGGTGTGCACATGCTCAGCCCTACCAAGAAGGCAGGACTGGTCTCAGGATTCTCCAGTGATTTTCTCACTCAGGAACGTCTTTCAAGGACCGGTGCCTGGGGAGTCTGTTGAGGGCCGGGAAGTGAAGCCTCCGCGGGCCCTGTGGGAAAACCATGTTAATCAGACAGTCATACAAATGTGACTCCCAGACAGCAGCAGGTGGGCAGAGTGCAGAGCGCAGGACCCTTGGGTCCACAGGAGAACTGACCCAGAATGGTGGGGCAGGTCCTTGTGTGTGTGAAGGGCGTGGGCTGCAGAGAGGCAGCGTTTGGGAAACAGAAGTCCTATGTGGGTGGCACAGAGAGCTCAAGGGTGGTGACCGGGCAGGAGGCCGTCAGGCAGGCAGGACCCCCAGGGAAGCCTGTCCATTCCAACAGCCGGGCCTTTCCAAAGCTAAGGTCCCAGGATTTCCTGTCTGAGGAGATCCCTCTGCAGCAATACAGAGGCTGACCTGGGCTGGTGAATGGCATGGAGGTGGCCGTGGGGACACATACTTCATCCAGAGTCACCGTGAGCCAAGCATCCTGCCCTGGTGTAGGTGGGGAACAGCATACAGGAGGAAAGGCGTGTGATGGGAGATGCATGGGGCCTTGTGGCCACCCCCAGAGGAGGAGCCTCTCTGGAAGCTCACACACAGAGGCCCACAGCAGGAGTCTGCATGTCCAAGGACAGCAAGGAGCTGGTGCGCAGCGACCCACCCAGAGGAGGGTTGGAGACTGGGCAGAGCAGGGAGGAGCCTGTGCGACCTTGCAGTTCAGGGCCTCATCCCTGAGTCCAGGGGAGAGCTGTCCCCAGCTCCGGAGGAGCCCTTTTCCTGCAGGGAGGGAGGTTGGACAGGGTTGCCAGGGGATGCGAGGCAGGTCAGGAGGCTGTCACAAGCTCAGGCAGGGGATGCTGCAGGACTGGACCAGGTGGTCACACAGAGCAGATCAAAGCGTTAGATTTGGGGTGTATTTTAAAAGTGGAGCCTGAAGTGTCTGCTGCTGTGGAGGGAGAAGAACGACATTCAAGAAGGACCCCAAAACCGCTCGTCCTGGAGGAGACCGCTGAAGGGGTCATTTCCTGAAAAGGGGTGCACTGTCGGAGAGGCTGCTTTTCGGGAGAGAATCAGAAATTTGGGGTAGATGTTTTAAGTCTGAAATTCCCTTACTGCCTTCGAGAGTACGGCAGGAAGGTGGCAGGACCTGAATTCAGGCAGCGCACAGGTCAGAAGGTCACATCTGTTAACACCAGGAGGTCAAGCGGGGCTGGGTGCGTCCCCGGGGCCAGAGGGACGGAGGAGCTGTGCACAGAGGGCCCGGCTCCCTGGCAGGGAGGAGGCGTGGGCAGGAGCAGGGGAAGGTTGCGGTGGGGACAGCAGGTGGGCGGCGCTGCGGAGAGCGAGGGTGGCTCAGCCCCGCGTGCGGTGCGCAGGAGGGAAACCCGCGCTTCTGCGCCCTGGACGCCGCGAGCCGCGCCTGCGCCGAGACCGCCTGGCAAAGTCCTGGGGTTGACGAGGCCCGAGCACCAGCGCCTTTACAGTTGGGCCACATTTTAACTTTTATTTCCCTTTAAGACCCTTTGGGGCATCACGTAAAAAACCCGGAGAGGAAAACATCACCTCGTGTCTTTAAATTTGTTTTAAAATCATAGATGTCCTCAATTCAGTGGGAGGTCTTCGCGATCGGGAAAAGGCAGAGATAGGGCCTCCCCCCCCCCAACCATGGGGATCTTCTGGTCTCTCACACCGATGTGGGCAGTGGAGCCGGCCGGAGCGTCTGGAGGGCCCCCTTGCCCTGCCCGAGGCCCTCCCGGCGCCGGACGTGCCCCCGGGGACCCTGCTGTACCACACTGGGGAAGGTGCCCGCCGGGCCTTGGTGCCACCCGGATGCTGCCACCCATGCCAAGCCACCGGGATGCAGCAGGGCAGGTCCACTAGGGCCCCCCTGGCTCACTGTCCTCCCCGCTGTCCCTGGGGCTGGTTGACATCTGGCCCACCCTCCCACAGGTTCTTCTTCGTGGTTGAAGAGGACAATACTCCGCTCTCGGTCACGGTGACGCCCTGCGATGCGCCCCTGGAGTGGAAGCTGGGACTGCAGGAGCTGCCGGAGGACAGCAGCGGCGAGAGCTCAGGTGCGCATCCCTGGGGAGAGGCTGGGGAGGCCAGGGGAGGGAGGCGGCCTCCCTGGAGGGCTGACAGGAGGCTGGGGAGACAGCTGGGGGCGCAAAGCTGGAGAAGGCTGTAGGTGTGCTCTGCTGGCCTGGATGGTGCTCTCTTGCCTGGACAGTGGGACCCCAGGGGTTTGGAAGCTACCCTGGCTTCCTCTCTCCCTGAGAGGCCATGACCTAAGTGCCCTGGCTGTGGCCGTCCACCCCAGAGTTGGGGAGTGTGAAATTTTCACCCAGAGTGAGGCGGCAAAGGTTCCTTCCTGCTCTGGCTGCCAGGCCTTCTCCAGGCCCTGTGCACACTGATGCCCACAGTAGCCAAGGGTGGCACAGGGTGGCATTAGTACTTCCCCTGTGGTATTCCGGGCAGTCTGGACATTGATCCTTAACCGCTCTTACTAGGTTGTCCAGTCCTGCCGATCGTGAAGCTAGTGAATTGACTCACCACCCACATGCACATGGACAGAGTCCTTTGGGCAAGCAGATGGTCAGGATCAACCATCTCTAACAAGTTAAAAGCTTTGGGCCTAAAAATTACACTAATCAGCTGTTGTGCTGAAAAAATAAATTCATAAAAGCCAAATACTTAATAAGTTGGTTGTTCATAATGGTCAGAAATCAACCAACTGTATGATTTTTTATGATATCAGATTGAAGGAGGAAAACAGGATTCAAAACCTAGCAGTTCATCTAGGTCTATATGTTCATGATAAGAAATTCACTGAACTATGGAGAAAAGTGGGTGACAGTAATCCCGGCTGCTGTCGGGCAGACGCCAGGGCAAGGGCTGGACATTAACCATGGCGCTGACGAGGGTGGCCTCTGGAGCACGGTGGGTGGCTGGCCTCCCACGCGGTCACTCCTGCAATGTCCCAGCACGTGCTGTCTTTACCATGGGGACAAGGTGTGCACAGGTCCAGGGCTGGCAGGCCACAGTGACCTGCAGCGGTGCTTCACTCCTGTCCTGCAGGTGACCCCGAGCCCCTGGAGCAGCAGAGGCAGCAGATCACCCACGAGGCAGGGGCGGAGCTCTTCTCCTACAGGGGCAACGATGTGGAGGCCTTCGCCTCCCCCAGCTCCCCCGCGGGGCTGTACCAGCTGGAGCTGCTCTCCACGGAGAAGGACACCCATTTCAAAGTGTACGCCACCACGACCCCAGAGTCAGACCAGCCATACCCGGAGCTACCTTACGACCCCAGAGTGGACGTGACCTCCCTGGGGCGCACCACGGTCACGTTGGCCTGGAAACCGAGCCCCACCGCCTCCTTGCTGAATCAGCCCATCCAGTACTGTGTGGTCATCAACAAAGAGCACAATTTCAAAAGTCTCTGTGCAGCGGAAGCCAAGCTGGGTGCAGACGATGCCTTCATGATGGTCCCCAAACCTGGCCTCGACTTCAGTCCCTTCGACTTTGCGCATTTTGGGTTTCCTCCTGACCACCTGGGCAAAGAACGCAACTTCCTGGCAAAGGCTTCTCCCAAACTGGGCCGTCCTGTCCACCCAAGGCCCAAGGCTGACATTCAGAAAATCTGCATAGGCAGCAAGAACATCTTCACCGTCTCAGATCTGAAGCCCGACACGCAGCACTACTTCGATGTCTTCGTGGTCAACACTAACACCAACATGAGCACCGCCTACGTGGGCACCTTCGCCAGGACCAAGGGGGAGGCCAAGCAGAAGACCCTGGAGCTCAAGGACGGCAAGGTGACGGATGTGTTTGTCAAGAGGAAGGGGGCCAAGTTCCTCCGCTTTGCTCCCATCTCTTCCCACCAGAAAGTGACCTTCTTCGTTCACTCCTGCCTGGATGCTGTCCAGGTCCAAGTGAGAAGAGACGGGAAGTTGCTTCTGTCCCAGAACGTGGAGGGCATCCGGCAGTTCCAGCTGAGAGGAAAACCCAAAGCCAAGTACGTCATCCGACTGAAAGGAAACAAGAAAGGGGCTTCCGTGCTGAAAATCCTGGCAACCACGAAGCCCGGCAAGCAGTCCTTCCCCTCTCTCCCCGAAGACACGCGGATCAAAGCCTTCGACAGGCTCCGCACCTGCTCCTCGGCCACAGTGGCGTGGCTGGGCACCCAGGAGAGGAACAAGTTCTGCATCTACAGAAAAGAGGTGGACGGCAACTACAGCGAAGACCAGAAGAGGAGAGAGCAGAACCAGTGCCTCGGCCCAGACACCAGGCCGAAGTCCGAGAAGGTCCTCTGCAAGTATTTCCACAGTCAGAACCTGCAGAAGGCGGTGACCACCGAGACCATTACAGGTCTCCAGCCTGGCAGGTCTTACCTGCTGGACGTCTATGTCATCGGCCATGGGGGGCACTCCGTGAAGTACCAGAGTAAAGTTGTGAAGACCAGGAAGCTCTGTTAGGTTCTGTGGGAGGGAACTCAAGTCTCTTGACCTGTTGATTGACAGCTCCCGCAGAAGCCGTGGCCTGTGCTTGGGCTACAGAAGGAAGGAGATCCTGTGGATAGTGAGTTGACGTGAGCGACCGGGAGACCTGCCCTAGCACGCCCTCCGGCACCCAGTGTGCATCTGAGGCCGCTGGACGTCAAGGACACAGGACGCCTGGAAGGGACTGCTGCCCTCGCTCTGACCACTGCATGACCTGCTTCTAAATTATTTTATTACCCAGAAGTTTAAAGAACGCCATTCATTGCACACACCCACAAATGCAATCGTTCCTCTCTATAGATGCTAGGAGATATATATATATATATATATAAATTATTTTATAAAGTCTTGTTTTAAATGTCAGTGTTTCTATGATTGTAAACTATTAAATTCTTTGCCTGTCAAGGACAGATCTAATCTAAGTATTCTTAAGTGGACAGCCCTCTAGTCTATTGCTATGTAAATTCTTATTTGTTGAGTAAAATGTTTAAATTCTGTATGTATCTCATGTACAGAGTCGACACACATTATCTTCATGTACATAAAATTAAAGATATTAGATTATACACTGTCCATTTTTCCGAGCTGTGACTCCAATGTGTTCAGTTTCTAAGCTGTCCCTAATGCTGAGCCTTTCTGGAATTTGGCACCAAAACTGACCCCTTTTTAATGGTTAAAAGGGAATGCTGTGTCTCTGCAGTTACCCTGGAACCAGAAACAGCTAAAAATGTGTATTTTCAGACTGAATAGGAGTCAGCAGTCATGAGGGTTGCCACGGTGCACTTGAGTTAAAGGAAGAGGGACACAGGCCGCGTCAGCCCAGGAGCAGTCACCAACAGTCCCAGGACCCAGAACACAGTACGCTCCAACCGGCGTGCAGGCCGGGGAGGTCCCAGGTGCTTTCCATCTGCTGAGTGTTAGCAGAGACCATTTTGACTTTTAGCTGACAAATTAATGAACACCAACCAGGACTGAGAGCAGGGAAAGCTGACAGCTGCCATCGCATTACACGGGCAGTTTGCTGCTCTCACTTCTGATTTTTCGTGGATTTTTCAAAAAGCAATTTGGGTATCAGATGCAATTTAGGCAAATAGTAAGTGAACCCGTTTATCAGAACTTCATAGCAGGCAGTCCCAGGCCTCTGTACCCCAGGCCTCTGTGCCCTGATCCCTAGGTGTCCCGAGCACAAGAAGGGTCTGGATGCAGCCACCTCTGACTGAGCTGACTGCAGGGGTTCTGTGACGGCCACCTTCTCCTTTCCCCCACTGTGACCCCAGGGTGACCCATCTGGATAAGATGGCTTTGTTAGGTGTCCCCAGCTGAATTAGAATGTCCTATGACAACAGTGGGGACAGTGTGATGCTTCCCCTCCTCACTGACCTTTCAGGTGGCGTGTTCCTGAGCAGCACCCCTGTAGGGCAGCGTCGGGCTGCTGTGGTCTAGGTGGCAGTCCCTATGAGGGGTGCACTGCCCAATGAAAGAGCCCAGAGGCCCTGCAGACCAGGGAGGTGGACACATCTGCATGACAGGAAGAGCACCCAAAGCTTTCAAAGGGTGAAATTCACGTACCCAGGGTCATGCAGGTGACCCCTGGAAGGAGAGACTCAAGCTGCCCACAACCCAGACGCTGTCCTTAGGCTGCAACGTGGGGCCTCGGGGCAGGATCAGCCTCTCCAGCTCCTCCTGTGACTGACAGAACGGGCGCTGGGCGCTGGGTGATGGATCCAAGCACTGCTGCTCTGCAGTTGAGGGTGTGGCTCGGTATTGCTCAGGCCCAGGAGCCCGGCACCAGGCCAAGCCAGTGTAGCCAGGCTTTCACCTCTCAGGCGGCCGTGACGGGATTTCTTCACAGTCTGGATCAATGTGAGAGTTCTCTCATGGCCCAGTGAAATCTGCCTTTTTAAAATCATAGGAAAATGAAATGCACGCTGTGAAATTTGTCATTGATAATGGGGGAGTCTATTAAAACAAATCTCTTGAATTTACTGAAGTGCTTAGATTTTAGAAGAATTCCCGTAAGCTAGGGACAAGAAAGAAAAAGTTGTTCTTAATTAACAAAAGAACTGAAAAGGAAATCCTGAGCCCAGCTGCAGGAGAGCCGCTGGCCTGGACAGGTGCCTAACCCCAGGAGTCCCCGTCACCGAGGAGGGAATGGTCTTAAGGACTTTGAGCTCATCTCTTGACTAGTCAAGTGGAAAAAAGAAAGACCCCAGAAAGGTAAAACGTTCTCATAGCCAAACAGCTAAGTTGTGGCATTGTCCAAACTCCAGAACCCTAACCAGAAAATAAACCACCAATATTTGTGTAGAAAAGAATCATTTGTAGATCATTTCCCAAAAAGAAATAGACTTCTTGTGTCATTTATGATTTCCAGGCCACTTATTCTTCAAGACCATTTCAGATTTCCTTAAAAATGTGTGTTACCTATTGCTGACCACTTCAAACTTGTAAAAAATAAAAAGATTTTTACTAGCCATTTTGTATCTTTAGAGACATGAAGTATTTCTAATCTAAGTTTACATGCACACAGACTTGAGGTAGTACGATCATTAGTCTATAGCTTTAATGATAAGCCCTGTTTCTGTGAATTGAAAACTATTCAGAATCTATAAATAATTGTAGTAAATGATTTTCTAGATTAAATTGCTCTAAAATTATGTCTAGATTGATTTTCAAAACATGCCTTAAAAGATTCATACTGAAAAGGACTGTGTATTCTCGATTCTTGTTAGAACACATTCAAAAACAATTGTAATTTCAGTATCTTGAATAGCCAAATGATGATCTTTCAGTTAAAAAACTCAGACACATTTCAGAGTTTGACATGTGCTCACTGACTCTCCATGGTGTTAGGACGTCCTCAGTGAAGCCACGCACAGGACCTTTGGTATTCAAGTCAAGGGATTCAATGGACCTAAAGCCAGTCCAGGATCCTTTCCGAAACTTTACCAGTCTTTCCAAAGCATCTGGCTCTGCCATCCTGTGTTCCATCTGGGGCAACGGAAGCTGGTCGAGACTGCAGCCTTTGCTCCCCGCTCAGTGTGGCCCACGACTTCCTGTGAGCCTGCAGGCAGCCTGAAGGACTTTCCCAGAGTTGCCTGCATGTACTGGTGGACTTCTAAGTGAAAGTGGCATCTGACAAGATCATCAGGAGCATCTCCAGCCACCTCCTTTCCCACTCTGATTTGGTGTGACAGGTCATGTCGGCTGGGAACTTGCCCTCTGCTTCTGTCCCCAGGACTGTCCTGCACTGAATTGGGCTGAGGAACCAGGAGGCATCAGACACACTCAGCCTCCTGTTCTCCCCTGAGAGTTCTGGCCAGAGGAACACCCGGTGGTGTGGGGTGTGGGCCTCAGCTGTTGTTTTGAAGGTAGATGGTGGAGAGAGGAAGCAGACAGAGGGCGTGGTGTGTGGAAAGAGGCACAGTTTCATGCTTACTGTCTCTGAGAATCCTGAGAGATCACAAACAGCAAGGGAGCCCGGATCGCCTGGCTTCATTAAGGCTTTCGAGTCTGTCCACATGCAGCTCAAGCTGGCAATCTGGACCTGGATCACCACCCTCTCCATTAAAGCCGGAGACGGTTTTCATTTTCTGGGAGTGGTTCCTCACGCATCTGGACCCGATTTCCTTCCCTTCTCCTGACATTCTTTCTTCCCAACCTCTGAAAAACCATCTTGGTAATCAAAATTTAGAATGTCTTTTTAGATCCATCCTTATATCTCTTTAAAAGTTATTTTAAAATATTCTTTTAAAATGCAAAAGAAAAACAAAGGTTTTGATCTTCATCACAGAAAAATAGTTGGTCCAAGCTTGAAGAGTTCAAGGTCTTAAGCATGGCGACACTGTTGTCATTATTTAGATTACACTAGAAGACAGGTCAGGAGGAGAAGCAGTGCAGGGCAGGACACCAAAGCCTGGAAAAACACCCATTAAAAACTGAATCCAATTGGGCACAATGTGCACACCTGTGATCTCAGCAGCTTGAGGCTGAGGCAAGAGAATCACAAGTTCAAAGCCAGCCTCAGCAAAAGTGAGACTCTAAGCAACTCAGTGAGAACCTGTCTCTAAATAAAATACAAAATAGGGCCGGGGATGTGGCTCAGTGGTCCAGTGCCCCTGAGCTCAATCCCTGGAACCACCCCCTCCCTGGCCCTGCAAAATGAGCCACGAATGAAGCAGCAGCCTGCAGCTCATCCCTCTGCTATGCTGCAGAGGAACTCAGGCAAGTGGAAGTTGTCTTGAAACCTGAAAATGTAGTTTAGGGATCTGAGCCAGGGACAGGCCCATCAGGAGGCCTCCTTGGACCTGGGAACCACTTTGAATGACAATAAAATCATAGGACAGGGGAGCAAAGGGTCAGAGCAGATCCGTTGTGGCTGTGGGTGATGAGATCCAGACAGAACAGTCTAGACAACACAATCGTCTTGCAACTGAGCTGTAATTGAATGTACTTTTCTTATTTTAAGTTTAAGCAGTGGTTTTAAAATTTTGCTCTCCTCTCTCCTTCCATAAATACCTTCCAAAATTAATAGCCAATCAAATTGCTGTGATTCTGAAATAAGCAAATATCCACTTCTTATCTATAATTCCCTTGTGGTGCAAGCCCTCTGACTGCACAAATAGGGCAGCACAGAACTGCGTGAACAGTGCTTTCAAGATACACTTCAAAAACCCCAAAACGTCTGAATTTAATTATAACTCTGACAGCTCCTGAGAAAAATTGTTTATAATAAATGGAACCAATTGGTACTTAGCTGGCACAGAGGTGTGACAGTTTCAATCAGCTTTTTCATTGCTGTGACCAAAAGACCTGACAAGAACAATTAGAGAAGGAAAGTTCATTTGAGGGCTCATGGTTTCAGAGGTCTCAGTCCATAGATGGCTGGTTCCATTCCTTGGGGCCTGAGGTGAGGCAGGACATCATGGCAGAAGAGTGTGGCAGAGGGAAGCAGCTGGGGACATGGCACCAGGAAGCAGAGAGAGAGCTCTGCTCAACCAGGATAGAACACATACCCCAAAGGCACGCCCCCAGCCACACCCCACCCGCCACAGTGAGCACCCAGTTCATCCCAGCAGGGGATTAGTTAGTTCGCAGATTGGGCCACGGCCACCTAACCCAGTCATTTCCCCTCTACAGCTTGCACTGTCTCATACATGACCTTTCAGGGGACACCACTGACTAATAACAGGGCTCACAGGTCGGCTTCTCTCGCCGAAGGCTGACTCAGGCAGTGTGAGAAACAGCACTGCCGGGGGCCACAGGGCAGTCCTGGGGTCTCTGCTGTCTGGCCTCCTCGCTGCCTCTGCAGGTCCACACAGCCTGGCCGGCCGATTCCAAGCTGCGGCCACAGACAGCTGGCCCCGTGAGCCGGCCGGGGGCTCAGTCACACATGCGGCCCTTTGGCTTCAGTGGTGTCTCCACGCACTGAGCGGGGACCCTGTAAGGGGCCCCAGCCCATCTCATGTTTCTTGCTTTTTCTGGACGTAGTAAGAACTTTCAGTGAGAGAGACAAACATACACAAATTTTTTAAATAACCAAGTAAAATTCAACCCATTTTTGTTTGGTAGAATGTCACCTTCAAAACATGTTTAAAGAACTCTTGGGGTTGACCATTCTTAGAAGACCGTAGTGAGTGTCTTCTCCCCGCTGAGGGAAGTCTGCCGTGCTTCCTCAGTCACAGGGCCACGCAGGTTGTGGGATGTTACCTCCTGTGGTGTGCAGGACCCTGAGCTCCCCTGGGTTGTGCCTCGGTGACATCAGCGATGGAGGAAGGGACAGAGATGAGAGCAACAGAGGAGTCACAGCATCACAAGATTCAAGTTACGTTTTCTACCAGCCCGGTTGCCAGGGCGTAGAGCTGTGCTTCTGATACAGCTTGGTGCTGAGCAAACTTGACCGCTCCAAATACCAAGTGCCAGTTCCTTTGCCAAGTCCATGGGCAGCTTTCCGGGAGGCCTGAACTGAAATGTGCAGATAACCACTCGGTTCTGGAGCTTCTGGTGCCAAAGCATACAGAATACTTATGTTCTGCTGCGGAAATCTTGGAAGAACAGAACTTCTGCTTTAATATCTCTGAGGACCTCAGGCCGCTCTCCTGACTGACTTGCCCTCGTGAAGGCCACTCCTGCGGTAAGCCTCTTGGAGGCTTGCGTATACTGAAAAGAGGAAAAGGGTCTATTTCAATTCCATGGAGTTTTCTGTCCTCTACCGACGTTACTTAAGCTTCATAGAAGAAAGGACAGCAGTGGGCAGCACAGAGGCCTGGACTGGGGTATTTTTCTTCAACTTCCTTGGAGTCGGGCCCTCTGGTGTGTAAAATGCGAAGGGCGATGATCTCCACATCTCTGGGAAAAGCAGGGACCTAGCAGCCAGTGAGCACTGAGTGCCAGCACTGGAAATGGTCCTTCAACCCCCATGAGGACCCTCAGGGAAGATGTAGTCATGGTCTCATTGAACAGACCCAAGGACGAAGCAGTCACACAGCCAGCTCAAGTCACAACGTCAGTGCACCATGGGGCTGGAATTGGTGCCCAGAGGCATCTGGCTCCAGTTACAGGCATCCGTCCCAGTCGGCCTGGGCAGCCCTAAGCGCTGGTGCGTGTTGATGGACCAGAATTCCCAGAGTAGAATTCATGAGGTACAAACTGATTTAAAAAAGAAAAAGAAAAAGTTAAGTGTATTCCAGCCTGGCCTGGACATTCAGAACCAGTTGTCTTCGACGTGGACAAATGAGCGCTAGAGACAGAAGAGAAACAGACGACAGGGCAGTGTTGAGCTCCTCTCAGGTAGAACTTCCCTGTCTCCTGCCATCTTCCACGCCAGCAGCCTCACCTGGTACCTGTCAATCACACAGAAGTCGCTGTGATGCTTACACATGAGGTACCAGCATAAGGTCAATAAAAGTCTGCTTCAGAACAGGGTGGTCTGTCCGTCCTTGGTTTTGCTCCTGTTCCGCCCTTGCACACGTTCACCTCCTTTCGTTATGCAGTTTCTAAGAGCAGTGGCTATGGCCCCTTCGCTCTCTGCCCTGCCCCTGGTTGGGTTACCCGCTGGACCGAGGTGGTCCTAACCCACGGGACCACCTCAGGAGGTGCAGGCTGCTGTCCTTCCACCTTTTACTGGTAAGGAAACTGCGGACCAGAGAAGTGATGTCCCCAATGTCCTGCCCCTAATAAGAGAGCAGCCCGAGTCAGAATGGCAATTGGCTGTGGAAAAGCCGCTGCCTTTGGAAAAGAGCCCCTGCCGCACGGGGTCGCTGGCCCAAGTCTACATTGGCCATTTTGGACTCCTGGTCCTTCGAGAGCGTGGGGAGCTTTGTGACCAGTGTCCCCCCCCGAGTCCCTTTACCACACCTTTGTCCCATGTGGAGGGCTCCTTATGTTCCTGGCATTGAAGACGCTCACACGGGGTTAGGGTCAGGGTTAGGGTTAGGGAGCGAGCCCTGGGCTCCCACCCAGCACAGGAAGGAGGACGCGACGCCGCTGCCCAGACGCACAGCGCCGCCACCGCAGGCCACCGCCCGCCGCCCGGGGAGCCTGCGCCCCGCGGGGAGAGGAGCGCAGAGGGCGGGACGCAGGCACCGGGCGCCGGGCGCCGCGAGCGGGTCCACCGGGCTGCCTCGGCCCGGCTCCGGGCGCAGCGGGAAGCAGGGGGAGGCCCGCGCTGCCGCTCCTGCCCCCGCACCGGCTGAAAATGACGCCTTGCCACGGCGCATGCGTGTTGGCCGCCTGCGGGCTGCAGCGCCAGGGCAGCGCCCGGCCAGGCCTCGGCCTGCTCGCCGCCCCCAGGAGGAGCGTCTTCCCACCGCGTCCTCGGCTCTGGCGATCTCCTCCCTGTCCCGAAAGTGACGTCGCCGCCGCGCATTTTCATTGCACGTGGATTACACCAAACAGCTTTGCCACCTGCGTCCTCCACGCAGCTGGTATGTCGGCTCACGCTCCGTGTCAGCTGCACCTCATCAAAACCAAAGCTCTGGGGTCCCCAGGTGTCCCCCGGTGGCGGTGTGCATGGCTCGCAGGCAGCGGGGGCACTCCTGGGCCCAGCAAGCCAGCCTGGGTCCATGGCGAGCCTGGCCGCCCTCTGGAGCACTCCCGCCTGCCACCTTCCTCTGCAGGGAAGGAAGAGGCTTCGGGGACCTGAAACCGCCCCATCTCGGGCCCTGTGCTGCGGGTGCCCCTGGCCATGCGGAGCAGCCCTTAGGCTGAAGCCCTTGCTGGTCCAAGAATCAGACAAATATATGTAGGTGAAGTTTGAAGAAATGTTTCTGGGCGCGGTTTCAGTGGGTTTCGCTCTGACAGTCACGTTGGAACCCTTCGATGCCATCCCAGGACGGCGCCACAGGGCTCAGTGACGGCTGGCCAGGGCCGGTGCCCAGCCCCAGCTTCTCCTTAGGATCCCCAAGCCTCCACCTCCCCCGGAGTGTGATCCAATAAGAGAAGAGGCTCTTCTTGTTCTCCTTTTTCCAATTTCATGTTATTGTGGTGAGAGCCCTTGAATGCTGAAGAGCACAATGCCTTACAGCTGCCGGGCCCTGGGAGCAGTACCCCTTCAGGACCTGCCCTGCTCCTCTCTGCTGCGTCACCAGTGGGATGCTCCCTGGGGCGCAGTGCTATGCACCTCTCATCCCAGCAGCTCGGGAGGCTGAGGCAGGTGGACCTGGAGTTCAAAGCCAGCCTCAGCAATGGCGAGGCATTAAGCAACTCAGTGAGACTCTGTCTCTAAATAAAATACAAAATAGGGCTGGGGATGTGGCTCAGGGGTCCAGTACCCCTGAGTTCAATCCCTGGTACTTTAAAAAAAAAAAAGATGTATCCTCACTGTTTGTCCTCTTTTTTCCCCATATTCTCCACCACTCCTTTCTTTTAACTCTTTTTATTTTTTGAAATATCATTTTATTATATTTTATCATTTTTCATGTTTTTCTGTTCTGCAAGGGGGTGTGTGTGCTCTCACTGCACAGAGATGTCAAAACATACATATGTATGTATGTATTACATGTAAAGTATATAATTCACATACATATGAACATATTATATACATAAAGTACACGATCCACACACCTGCACACATGCATGTATGCAATCCCACTTCCTCTCATGGCCTCCTCTGCACCGCCGGCTGTGGCCCTGGCTGACGTGAGCATGGTGTCATCGCACCTGGGCCTGAGCCGTCCTCCTCCTCCACTTGCCTCTTCATCAGTGCCTGGTTTTGTCCTCTTATTGCCCCTTCCTCACTCTGGTCTCCCACCAATAGCAAAGCTTCCTGTTCCCTCTTTGTTGAATACTTTTAGTTTCTCCCTCCTCCCTCCTCACAGCATCCTCTGCTCCCAGCTGCTGCCTCTCTGTTCACTCCTCTACATTTCCCCAACTTCCTCTGGCCTTCCTACCCGAGTTTCCCTTCACCTGCAAAGCTGGAATCCAGCCATGACAGTGTTATGTGGTCTGTGTCATCCCCACCCCATCCCCAGTCTCAATTGTTAGTACAGCAGACCACCAAGTAGACACCTGCTGTTTACTGCTGGGTCTTGGTCACCGTTCTTTATTGTTGGAACTGATGTTAAATGCAACCCCACTGCTTCTGTAGAGGTGGCAGTTAGTGTCACAGATGTCAACGTAGACGCTGGACATTTATCCAGGCTGTACACCATTGCTAACGTCAGTGCCGCTCCCGGCTCCCTGCTTCCTCCAAGAGGGGCTGCAAAGTGATCAGGACACTTCAGGTCCACAGAGCAGACCTCCTGCTCCTGAGCGATGCTCCCAACTCAGCCAAGTTGCACCACATCTCACCTCCCACGGGATCGAGCCCCTCCTGAGCCTCAGCAATACTTTAGCACATAGAATTGGGGAGGAAAACCCCAAACCAACAAGCAGGCCCCAAGGAGCATCAAAAATAGAAGTCCCTAAATAAAAGAGAGAACTTCACACAAAAGAATATATGTATAAATGAGGAAGAGGAATCCATCTCAAATGATGCACAAGTCCAAGACCTCTAAAAACATGAGGAAACTGTCAAACAAATTCCCCCCCCAAAACTTACAATCCCATAACAAGGGATCTTATAGATAAGGATGTGGACAAAATCCCAGAGAAAGCACATAAAAAACTAATTATTAAAATATTCCATTAACTAACTAAAAGAAGTTCTAAGAAAAGAATTAAGAGAGCAAGTAGAGGAGATGAAAAGCTATTTCAATAAATAAATAGAGATAATAAAAAGAAACTGATAAGAACTCTTGGAAATGAAAGACACATTAATCAAATTAAAAATCACTTGAAAGCATCACTAACAGATTAGATGGCATAGAAAATAGAATTTCAGGTCTTGAAGACAGGACATATGAACTTGAACATTCAGTATGCAATGGAAAAAAGACCATGATCAGATTATACAGGAGCTCTGGGAAACATTAAGAGAACAAACCTGAGAGTCACTGGGATAGAAGAAAACATGGAGATGCAGGTTAAAGGCATCAATAACATCTTCAGAGGCAGTTGTGGCTCAGTGGCAGAGCACTTGCCTAGCATGTGTGAGATACTAGGTTCGATCTGCAGCACCACATAAAAATAAATAAATTAAATAAAGATATAATTTTTTCTTAAGAAAAGAACATCTTCAATGAGATAGCAACAGAAAAGTTTCCTCATATTAGAAATGAGACATCCATATACAGGAGGCATATGGAACCCCCAATAGACAACATCAGAACAGAGCCTCTCCAAGACACATCATAATCAAATGCCTAACATACAAAATAAGGAAAGACATTAAAAACCACAAAAGAGAAATGTCACATCAAATTTAGAAGCAAACCAATAGGGCTCATCTCTGACTTTCATCTCAGACTCCAAAATCAAGGAGAGCTTGGAATATCTCATTCTGAAAGAAAACAATTGCCAGCCAAGAATACGATATCCAGAAAAGCTATCCTTTAAAAATCTGTGGAGAAATAAAATCTTTCCATAACAAGATAAACTAAAGAATTCACAACCACCAAGTCAGCATTTCAAGGAAAACGCAAAGATATACTGCACACAGAGGAACCCCAAAACTCCCAAATAGATGAATATCACTAGAAGAGCAACCAACTAAATGAAAATCAAGAAAGAATTAAACCAGATGTAGTGGCACATGCCTATAATTCTAGAGGCTTGGAAGGCTGAAGGCTTTAGCAACTTAGCAAAGCCCTAAGCAATTTAGTATGACCCTTTCTCAAAATAAGAAATAAAAAGAGCTGGGGATGTGCTCAGTGGTTAAGCGCCCCTGGGTCCAATCCCCAGTATTGAAAAGCAAACAAGAAAACCAACCACAACAAAAACAAAAGGATAAAATTAAATATAGCAAACAAACTAAAATGGTAGGAAGTTAAAAACTCATATCCATAATGAAACAGAATGTAAATGGCCTCAAGCCCCAATGAAAAGACATAAATTAGCAAAACTGATCAAAGAACAAGATCCAACTCTATGCTGTTTGCAAGGGACTCATCTCATAGGCAAAGATACCCATAGACTGAAATTAAAAGGATGAAACAAAATTCCATGCAAATGGAGTCTGAAAACAAGCAGGAGTTAATTATTTTCATGTCTGACAAAGCAGATTTCAAGCAAAAGTTAATCAGAAGAGCCTCAGAAGGCCACTATATAATGGTAAATGGAAAAATCCAAAAAAGAAGATCTAATGCTAGTAAATATATATGCCCAAATGTCAGTGCACCTAATTACATAAAAAATATAGATCTGATATTAAATCCCAGATGACCCCAATACAATAATACTGGATAATTTCAATACACCCTTATCACCAGTGGACAGGTCATTAAAAAAATTAAAAAAGATATTTTCAACCCAAATAATACTATGAATCAAATGAGCCTGATAGACATCTACAGAATATTTCACCCCTAACAGCTCCATACAATTTCTTCTCAGCAGCTCATATAACCTTTTACAAAATAATCTATATTCTAAGTAACAATATCTCTCATAAATACAAAAAAATTATATAATTTGGTGCATTGTATCAGATCATAGTAGAATAAACCTGGAAAACAATAGTGAGAAAAATAATAGAAACCACATAAACACATCGAAATTGAACAATACTTAAGTGAAGAATGGATCATAGAATAAATGAGCGAAGAACTCAATAAATTCTTAGAAACAAATCTCAACCACAGTATGAAAGCAGTCCTAGGGAAAATTTTATAGCATTGAGTACTTATGCTTCACCTCAAGGTCTTAGAAAAGAAAGAACAAGCTATTCCAAAATCAGTAGGGGACAGGAAATAATATCAGAGCTGAAATTAATGAAATTGAGAATTAAAAAAGAATTCACAGGATCAGTGCAAAAAAGAGTTGGTTCTTTGAAAAGATAAATAAGATTGATAAACCTTAGCCAAACTAAGCATAAGAGAGAGAAGACCCAAATCAACAAAATTAGAAATGAGGAAGGAGATATAACCACCAACACTTCTGAAGTGCAGAGGATCATTAGAAACTAGCTCGAAAATTTATACTCTAATAAACTGGAAAATCTAGAAGACAAAGATGACATCCTCAAATAGAACCACGAGAATATAGAAAACCTAAACAGACCAATATCAAGCAAAGAAATCGAAGCAGCAATTAAAAACCTTCCAACAAATAAAAGCTCAGACCGGATGGATTCTCAGCTAAGTTCTCTCAGACCTTGAAGGAAGAATTAATACCAGTCTCTCTCAGATTTTTCCATGAACTTGAAAGGGGAGGGGCAGTGCTGTGAATACAGTCTGTGAAGCCAGCCTAAGCTGATACCAAAACCAGACAAGATGCATCAAGGAAAGAAAACTACAGACCAAGATCCCTGTTGAACACGGGTGCAAAAATCCTTGATAAAACATGGGCAAGCCACACTGAAAACACTTGAAGAACGTAATAGAACATGGGTTTCATCCCAGGAATGTGAGTTTGGTTCAACCTATGCAAATCAATAAATGTAATTTACCACATAAGTAAAATTAAAAGAAAAAGAATCATGTAATCATCTCAATAGATGCAGAAAAGACCTTTGATAAAATCCAGCACCCATTCATGTTAAAAACTCAGGAGAGCTGGGTATACTGGTGCACATCTGTGATCCCAATGGCTTGGGAAGCTTAGGCAGGAGGATGGCAAGTTCAAAGCCAGTCTCAGAGATATGATTGTGGCTCAGTGGTAGAGGGCTTGCCTGGCATGCGTGAGGCCCTGGGTTTGATCCTCAGCACCTCATAAAAATAAAAATAAAGGTATTATGTCTACTTACAACAAAGACAAACATTTTTTAAAAATAAAAAGCCAGCCTCAGCAACCTAGCGAGATCCTAAGCAACTTAGCAAGACCCCATCTCAAAGTAAAAAAATTAAAAGGGCTGGGGATGTGGCTCAGTGGTTAAGTGCTCCTGTGTTCAATCCCCGGTATAAACAAACAAACTAACAAAACTAGGGAGAAACTAGGGATAGAAGAACCTACCTCAAGATTGCAAAGGCTATATATTACAAACCCCAACCAGCATCATACTGAATGGAGAGAAGCTGAAAGCATTTCCTCTAACACAGGAATAAGACACCGATGTTCACTCTCACACTTCTATTTAATATAATTCTTGAAACTCTAACCAGAGCAATCAGGCAGGAGAAGGAAATTAAAGGGATGTAAATAGGAAAAAAAAAAATCAAATTATCTCTGCAGATGACATGATTCTATATCCTGAAGACCCAAAAAACTCCAGTAGAAGATTGCTAGAGCTGATAAATGAATACAGAAAAGTAGCAGAATATAAGATCAACCTCATAAATCAATAGCTTGCTTATACTCCACCAGTGGTTCTGCTGAGATAGAAATCAGGAAAACCATTTCATTCACAATAACCTCAAAACTAAAATACTTGGCAATTAATCTATGAAGGAGGTAAAAGACCTCTATAATGAAAACTATCACATACTGAAGAAAGAAATTGAAGAAGACCCTAGAAGATGGAAAGATCACCCATTTTCTTTGATAAGCAGAATTGATATTATCCAAATGGCCATACTACCAATAGCAATATTCAAATTCAGTGAAATCCCCATCAATATAGTGATGACACTTTTCACCGAACTAGAAAAAAAAACAATCCTCAAATTTATTTGGAAGAATAAAAGACCCAGAATAGCCAAAGCAATTCTTAACAAGAAGAGCTACACAAGAAGCATCACAGTGTCTGACCTCAAACAACACTGCAGAGCTATAGTAACAAAAACAGCATGGCACTGGCCTCAAAATAGACATGAATACCAAGAGAACAGAATAGACTCAGAGACAAACCCACATACTTAGCAGTCATCTGATACTTGACGAAAGTGCCAGAAATATATGTTGGAGAAAAGATAGTTTTTGTTTTGTTGTTTTGTTTTGTTTTGGTTCCAGGGTTGAATTCGGGGCACTCCACCACTGAGCCACATCCCCAGCCCTATTTTATGTTTTATTTAGAGACAGGGTCTCACTGAGTTGCTTAGGGCCTCGCTAAGTTGCTGAGGCTGGCTTTGAACTCGCGATCCTCCTGCTTCAGCTCCCAGAGCCACTGGGATTAGAGGAGTGCTCCACCGTTGCCTGGTAAAGATAGCTTGTTTTAACCAATGGTGCTGGGAAAACTGGATCTCCACATAGAATCTAGGTCCCCCATCTCTCACCCTGCACAAAAATCAAATCAAAGTGGATCAGAGATCTAGAAACTGGACCAGAAACCTTGCGACTGCTAGCAGAATCACATATATGGGACGGGCACCAAGCTCCTTAACAAGACTCCTAAAGCTCAACGAAGAAAGCCAACAATCAGTAAGTGGGAGGGAATCAAAGGGAGAGCTTGTGCACATTAAGGAAATGATCTTGAGTGTGAAGAGAGAGCCTACAGAATGGGAGAACGTCCTTGTCACCTGCTCCTCAGGATGATATTCAGAATATATTTTAAAAACTCAAAAAGCTTAACAACAACAAAACAAATAAGCCAACCAACAAATGGGTGAATGAACTTAACAGACATTTCTCAAAAGAAGAAAAACAAATCCCCAAAAACTGTATGAAAAAATGCACATCTCTAGCAATCAAGGAAATGAAAATCAAAACTACACTAAGATTTCATCTTACTTCAGACAGAATGGCATTTATCAAAAACACAGAAAATAATAAATATCCTGGGTGTGGTGGTGCACACCTTAATCCCAGCGGCTT
>JAJEJO010001670.1:290162-306908 GCA_020662805.1 Glaucomys volans
CAGGGGAACCCGGAGTCTCCATCAGGTGTGGGTTTGGCCAATAGCAACGTATCCACCACGGTTCTTCATGGTGACAAGTCTGTGGTGCTGGTGACAGAGGCTCATGGGGCATGAGGAGGGCCCGGGACTGACCTCAGGCTTCTCTATACATTTATAGCTGCTCTAATAAACAAGGCTTTAGAAATAAACTTCAGAAAATACGTCGCCCTCGGAAAATCTCAGAGCCTCTTCACTTGTCCATTACTGAGAAACACAGCTTGGTAGTGAGTCCCCCAGGAGGTTCCAGGCTTGTACATATTCCCAGGTTTCTAGACATCTCGGCAAGGGTGTCCCCTGCCTGAGCTCACTGGGTGTGACGCGGGCATTGACCGGTGGTGACTTCAGTTTTAGGAGAGTTGATTGACTTGTCCTTTCAATCGACAGATGCACAGCACTGCACCAGGCTTGGGCTGGTAACGGGAACCTTCTGGAAGGTCTGGCCTTCCGAGGGGAGGCTCCTGCTGCCCAGGGGGCTCCTGCCTCCACAGCCAGTGTGTGGCCAAGAGACAGGCGCCCAGAGACGTCCTGAGTCTGTGTCGGCGGGAAACTGAGGAAAAGGCACCCGGTCCCTGGAAGCAGCAGAGGCAGCCTCGGTCATGAAGATGCAATGTGACATAGAAAACGGCCCCAAGAGTTGCCATGTGGCCTGCTCTCCACAGACCAGAGGCTGGCCCTGCGCCCACGCTGTCCCACAGAGATGGGCCCGGGCTGCTGCCGCTTCTGCGCAGCACAGCATGGAGTGCTACTCGGTGGTGGACGCCCATCAGGGCTGCGGACAGCACACTGCCCCCGAGCACCAGGGCAGAGCCAGCTGGTCATGACACCAGCCCTGCCATAGGTTTGCGGAGCATTCGGGGAAAAAACGCCTTCCAAGGAAACAACGCACATTGAATCCCCATCTACACTGGCGTGGGGGAGACAGGGATTTCTACCAAGAAAACAGAGATCACACCAGCACAGGCTCATGTCGCGTCAGCTCAGCCCCCCTGTTGGCTTCCTCAGCCCCTAACAGGTCACCTTGGATTAGCTGCTTAATTAGGAAACCCAGGCTCGGGACGTGCAGGGCAGAGCAGGGTTCTCGCAGCCGAGCTTGGGCTCAACGGGACTCATCACAGGCTGCATCCATCCCAACCTGCCTTCCTGAGCTGAACGCCCCGAGGGACTGAGCACGTAGCCACATGGTCCGAGGTGGCCTCTTGTTCCCCAGGAAGTCAGCGAGCATGCCTGGGACCTCCCTGCACCCTCCGCGCCATCTCCTTCCTCACATGCAAGGGAAGACTGAGTCCAGGGTAAGTGGACCACAGTGCTTGTGTCAAGAATCAAGGTGGGATGAGAGTTCAGAGCTATTTCCTGATCACGAGCGGCCTCTTCCTCTGCGTTCCGCACTATTTTACTGCCTCGAACCCCTCTGGTATTTGGTCTTGGTTGACTTCCTTGGGGGATGCAGAAGTATCCCAAGTGTCTGTAAATGCATTGGAGAGTGATTAAGAGCATGTTTTAGGTAATTCACTATGACCTTCACAGAGGGCAGCAGGAAGAGAAGACAGCTTGCATCCAGAAAATTCTGTACGAGAAGGTCTGTAGAGAAGGAAACGGTGAAGAACAATCGCACATTCCGACTGTGAGCCGCAGGCTGAGAGGCCACTGAGTGGAAAGCATGCTGAGCTTCTGTGGTCCTGGGCCAGATGTCCTCAGACCTGGTGACTGGCAGTTATGGGGCAGGCTGTGCTCACGGGCTCAGGCGCCGCAGAGAAGATTGGGGTCAGCACACTTAGCAAAATTAGGGACTCTGGTCCCCTTACTTGTGGCTGCTGATTGCTTGGAAAGCCGACATTTCCAGCCCATCGACTCCAAACTCACCCCTGCAAGGTGCGATCTGCAGGCTGGCACTGCGTCAGCCCCGCACAGCTGTTGATTCCTCTGTAATTAAAATCCTTGTGGCGAGAGCGGAAAGCTGGCCCTGGACGTCACTTTCTCATTAGTCTGGTGTTTTGCTCCTATTGGGTCATTGCTCAGGCTTGTCACAGGGAAACTTTCATTAGGCTTTTGGCTGCAATGTTGTTTTAACAGAGCAGATGGAATTTGGAAACCCAAACAAGTATCTCTTCACCGTTTTCCATGGGTAAAGGGAAGCTGCTGTGAACAAGGCGGCCTGTCAGGCGCTGCTGCAGCTGGATCAGGGGTGGGTCTTCCAGTTCACAGGTAAAGACACTGTCGGTTCAGAAACGCTCACCCGCAAATTTTAATGGAGGCGGCTGAGTTTCCTACTAGGCATGGAACCAAAGCGTCAGGAACCAGGAAGGTGGAAGCCCCTCTGAGTCGACTCCCCCACTGGCTGTTAAGTCAGGTCTGCAGACCCAGAGAGGCCGCTGAAAACTGCTCTTGGACACCACTAGTCTCTGCAGTCCTTCTGATTTTTCCTCTTTGCCCTCAGTCATCTCTTCCCGAGCTCAACTGGCCAGGCTGGGGTGGAAGGGCTGCCGAGTGCGCGTGCGTGTGCTGTGAAAGGCCTGCTCTCCCCCACAGAGGCCCCCTGACCTGGCCGGACCCGCTGACCTGGCCAGACCCGTCACAGCTAAATCAGGCCGAAGAGACTGAAGACAGCAGCCCCCCCCTGGTCCTGGTCCTGCTCTACACTGACCTTCATCCGAGGTCTCTGGGGAGCCTGGTGCCAGCCTTCCCCACGGTGAGATCATAGCAGGAGCCATGAATAAACCCAAGGTTGCTGACACCCCCGCAGACAGCAGGATCGAAAGAGGAAATTGCCCTGAAACTAAACCTGATTGCAGATAAGAAGAAACTTCAGCCTTCGAGTTTTTTCTTCTTTTTGTTGACATTAGTGTTCCTCAGATTTCTCTTTAGACTCCTTTCGCCTACTTACAAACCAGAATGGAGTCCCTGAAACAGCCCTATCAGGGCGTGGAGAGCACACGCAGTTTGAAACTATAAAGATCAACGACTTCCCTTTGATGCATTGCAAAGCCGTGGTGGAGGATGTATCACCTGGAAAAACGAAGAGGAAGCCTGTACTACTAACAGGCCTCGTCTCAGGACTGGCCAAGCCCCATTTCAAATGTCTCACCCACACACGCACTGACCATGGGGCGGCCGAAATGACTGTCTGCAAGAGGGTGGGAAGCCCCGTGGGGAGCTGCTCGGTGTCGCCGTTGGGCTCCCCTGAGTAGTCTCCTTAACACGTGCCTATTGGGAGACTCATGCCATGGCCTTGCTGTTTCCGTCCAAACCTATTAAAAACATCCTGGAAACCGCACATTTGCAGTACAGATGATGCGGCTGCTGTGAAACCCGGGCTGTAAGTCTGCGATGTCATGAAGCAGACGGGCTGAAATGATGAGCGATGAACAGTATGAGACGTTGATTCAGGGACAGAATGGACGCTCTCAACCCTCCAAATCACAAAACCACAGAGATACAGAGCGTGATAGATAATTAACCCTGAAAGAGTTCTCACGTGCCACCCCGGCTGGCATCCTCGCTTTAAAGTTAGAGATAGACCCAACGCGGAAGCAGGTGACAGAGGCTCTTCCTAGATTCCTACTCAAGGACTTTTTTCCTAACGAACATGCATATATTTGGAAATATTCTTCAACTCCTCCATTCACAGACACAATTTCAAAATTAGCAAGCTTTGACCAATACTCATAGCGATCCTTCAAAAGTATCTTCACTTCTCAAAACTGTGCTAACCTGAACTTCAGATTCTGTTGCTGAAGTGAACATGGGGAGTGGGCACTGATTGCATGGCGCTGATCATCAGAGATGCCTGGGTGGAGCTTCGCCTTGGAAACTGCTACTGGAGATAAGGCATTAGAAGGAGAGGTGGGCCCGAGTGAACGTTCTTCTCCATTCTAGGCCTGAGGGGCTTGCCGAGGGGCTGAGGAGCAGCAGCCATAGTAACAGCCACGTGGGACTCCCAGGTCCCTGCGGTTGGCAGGCCTCTGGGAGGAACTAGAACTCTGCTGGCCAGAGCTGCGGGCAGGGAGCAGGATTGGCTCTGCACCTCCACCGCCTGTAGGCAGGAGCGGCCACAGGGCGTGGAGGACAGGGCTACCAGAGAGGCAGCTGCTGGTGGGTCTCGTCACATGCCTATGAGGCAGAGCAGACGGAGCCTCCAGGCCTGTCAGGCAGGCCACGGCTCCTGTGCCACAAGCAGCCGTGGTGGGAGCCAGGAGCCGCCCAGGGCGAGCTTCCAGCACGGTTTTGACAGACAGGAGCCCATCTGTGAGGTTCTGCTGGGGAGTGAGTCCATCAGAATCCCAGCAAAGAGCCGATGGCAAGGGTTCCCCCAGAAGTATGAGGAACGGTCCCAGCTCTGAAGATATTCTCTCTTTTTTCTAAACAAAGACAGACCTAACGTGAAAGAAGTCAGCTGGGAGTTCTGTCTCCTGCCCAGGTGACTGGCTAGCGGGCCCCAGGTGAGCGGGTTGTTGGCCACCTTATCATTACAAAAGAAGCACATCTGTCATAGGTATTTTACAAAATGCAGGAGATGAAAAGTGCCAGCGTCACCTTTCAGACACACACACTATCACAATTTTTATAAATTTGTTTCTGAGTCTCTTTGCTTTTCTTTCAGACTTTAGATTTATATTGAACTTTGTGGTTATGATAGGGAAAATGGCCGTACGGTGCATGCACACACCTGGACACACACACGCTTGTGCACACACACAGATACACACACGCATGTGCACACACAGACACCCAGACACACACAGAGACACACAGATGTGCACACACAGACACACAGACATACACAGAGATAGGTGACAGACAGAAACGCACACAGGACACAGACACACATCCACAGACACCAGGGGCACACAGAGACACACACATGCTTCATTCTGTCTAACGTGTCTTCCGGGTCACTTCGCCATTCTCACTCCGTGCAGTTTTGGAGGGTTCATTTCTCTCCTTTGGGGCGTGTGACCCCAGCCATGGTGATCGGTAATCACTGAGATCAACAATAAGCCAGGGTAATCCCGATGGCTGATAATAACCTGCTCCGTGCTATGTCCCAGGAACTCCAGTAGGCATGGGGTTCCACAGGCATCACCTCGTGATTCTCCCCACATCCCAAGGAAACTGGAGCAGAAAATACAGGCACCTCCACAAACCTGCAGCCAGCAAGTGGCAGAGACGGGGTTTGAACAGGCAGGCTGGCTCCAGGTCGCATGCCAGGACGCAGCAGGGCCTGCCTGAGAGAGGGGCCAGCCTGAGGGGCAGCAAGTGGACAGAGAGCTGTGCCCAGAGCCCGCTGTCCTGGAGACCTCTGACCTCCAGGTTGATCCTACACACAGGAAATATTTAAGTCTCTTCATGGCTTTGTTATTTTAATAGCAAAGCTGAGAAACAGCCCAAATGTCCCACAGCAGGATACAGTGGGGGAAAGCCATCGGTGCAGTAGATGGATGTGGCCATAGTAAGGAATAAGCCAGCTCTGCACAGGACTTCCAGCACAGCCAAGGAAGGGGCCTCGGGCCTCGGAGGCCCTCAGGCGTCAAGATGCAGGAGGCTGAAGTAGCTGAAAGCCGTGAACACTTTCTCTCAGAATCACCATGAAAGAGCAACAGATGGTTTTGTCTTTGTCAGGAACATTCTGGGCAGGTATTCGGATCTTGACTCTCCTACAGGGAAGCACCAGAACCCTTTGCCTGTTTGGGTCCGTGGGTCAGTGCAAGCCCCCGGGAGTGCTCAGCTGCAGGGCTGTGGCCGGCACGTTGCCCCTGATGCACACCCCAGGCCTGTAGACCATGGCACTCCTCAGCTAGACGCAGCCCTGCTCGCTCTCAGACGTCTCCCTCTTGCTTGTGCCTGCAGCCTGCTGCTCTCCTTCCTCAACGCAGGAAGCAAAATCCCACAAATGCTCAAGTAACTTGTGGGGAAATTTTTCCTTTTCCTTTTCCTCACTCCTCCCTCCTTCCCTCCCTCCCTCCGTCTCTTTCTTCCTTCCTATAAGACTCCCTTGGATGAGTCTGCTTTAGTTGTGCTGCACCTCTGTGTAAGGAATGGAAGTTGTTGTTATACCCCCAAAAAGATTCTCCAGGGCCATCAGGAGGGAGAGAGAGAGAGTCAGCCCCACCCCAATCCCTTCCGGTTCCCTATAGCCCCACCCTAATCTTTTCCCGCTCTCTATAAATGCTGGCAACACAGGAACTAACACGCGATTTCCCGGCACCCCGATTTTAGGCGTAAGGGAGGTCGCTGGCCAGCTAAAATAAAGGCTTCTTTGGCTTTACGTGATTGGCTTGGATGATTTATTTTCTTTGGGTACAACATTTGGAGGCCCCAGTGAGATTAATTTCTCCAAGCCCTCACGCCTAAATTGGCCTCCTGTGATGGTTGCCTGGAGCCCCCACCCTGAGTAGAGGGGAGCTCCTGAGAGACGTGCCTCAGCCTCATTCTTGGAGGGACTCCAGCCCGTCTTCAGGACGCCCTTCTAAATGAAGCCACCTGGTATCCTGTTTCTGTGAATCTCGATCTGTATCTGGGGATGTGGTCAGACTGGACGAAGTCGCTTACACCAGTCCCAAGCCAGGGCGAGATGTCGCTCCTGGCTCCTGGTAGGCCTCCTTGTAAGGCCTAGTCTGTCTGGTGGGCCCCTCGTGGGCCCAGTCTGGTAGGCCAGAACTCAGAGTTTTCGTCCATGCAGACAGTGGGCAAAAGACACCGCCTGGTTTCTGTGTTGCACAGAAGGCATGGCTGTGTCCAGAGCCGAGGAAACACCAGCTGCCATCAGCCTCCAGGTTGCGGGAACTGCCACAGCCAGAGCACAAGTGCCACTGGGGCCCAGATGCCAACGCCACCAGAGCTCGGAGCCGGCCAGGACAGAACCCAATCTGAGTGGACGCTTCTCAATAACCCATGCATTCCAGGCTTGTCCCCCAGAGTTGGAGACGCAGCAGAGATTGCTGAGAACAAGGAGGTGCAACAGTGGGCCAGACAGGCTTGGCCCCTGCCCTCCTGGGGCTGATGGGAGTGAGCAGGGACCAGCTTCCCTTTGCCATGAATGGAAGCAAAGAGCTGCCAGCTGTCCACCAGGCAGAAGCCACTGCCTTGAAGCTGCTGGAATCCAGGAGGTGAGCGGCTCCCTGCCCCAGAATGCAGAGGCTGCGGGAATGAAGGAGCTGCTGAAATGCAGGAGCTGCCGCCACCCAAGCACAGGAGCAAAGCTAAGAAGCTGCTCTCAACTTCCCCACGAGTGACCCCTGTGGGAACTCGGCTGACTCTTAAGAGTCAGGAATAAGTCAATTTGACCACCTTGATCTTAAACACCTAGCAAAACAGTTAAAACCAAACCAAACCATAGACATTCTTGGGCATTTAAAAGAATCAATAGTTTAATGTAACTTAAGATGTACTTGTGTTAGCCCCTAGAACAGGACTGCAGGCTATAAAAGAGAGATTCTTAGGCAAATGTGCCTGATAACTCAAGTTCCCAAATAAAGGCCTCAACCTCTCCAGCCTTTGATAGGCCTTGTTATGGGAACAACTTCTCAGTTCTTCCACCTGGTGCGAGATTGACTTCTACCATGTCATGATATTCTGTATTAATCTCATTTTGGTACTTACGTTATTTTGTTTCTCTCTCATAGAAGCACCCACCCCAGATGACTTTACAACCTGCTCTTCCCGAGCAGACTTCTGCTCCTCACTGACCAGATTTCGAAAAGGAACTTCAAACTGCTTCCCCAGACTCCACCCCCTTCCAGCTCTAAGAAGCAAGAGTGATCATCGCCCTCTCTCCTTACAGCAGTAAAAAGTTCCTAATTAAGGACAGGCAGTTAGTGTAAATTAAGAAATCTGGTCAAACTGAGGAATGGAACCCATCAGAGTTTGGGGAGTTGGAAACTGAAAAACCACTAGTTTCCTAAACAAGGATTTGTTAATGTGGATAAGACCAGTGGGGAATGTTATACACCCAAAAAATTCTCCAGAGCCATCAGGAGACAGAGAGAGAGTCAGCCCCACCCCAATCCCTTCCCGTTCCCTATAGCCCCACCCTAATCTTCCCCCCCCTCTGTAGCCCCGCCCTAATCCCTTCCCGCTCCCTATAAATGCTGGCAACACAGGAACTAACACGCGATTTCCCGGCACCCCACTTTTAGGCGTAAGGGCAGTCGTCGCTGGCCAGCTAAAATAAAGGCTTCTCTTGGCTTTACTTGATGGGCTTGGATGATTGTATTTTCTTTGGGTACAACATGGTTAAGCTGGCTGTACTACCACAAATCCAAATTGGCATTAGGAGACAACCTATTACCAACAGTAAGTCAGACAGAGTCTGTCCCAGTGCTGAGACAGTCAGTAACGAGTGTCACGGTTTAGGTGAGGTGTCCCAGATGAGGTGCCCGTGTGTGAGACAACATGAGAAGATTTAGAGATGAAACGATCGGGTTATCTGGGCTCATGGCCTGGCTCCTGCTCTGTGGCAGGGTGGCTTCCCACCACTCTCCACTCCTGCCCACGGGGGTTTTGACTCAGCACTGGTGGCTTCCTCCAGGGACTTCCTTAGGAAAGCCCCCATGACAAACTCACGCTGAATGAATGCGTAGTTTTCCCTTATTAACCCGTCTTCCCTTAGCCTAACTCCAGGGAACATGGCGGGCGGGGATGTTTTGTTTCCCTACAGTAGAATATTCTTTAAAATTCTATCTCTAAATATGCGATTGATATTTGCAATATCCTAAAGATGAATGTAGTAAAATCAGTGCAACGTTTTTAGATCAACTCCACAGGACTTTGAAGTACACCAAGGAGATCTGAATAAACAGACATATCGAGTTCCGTGGCAGGAAATTTCAACAAGTGATTTTCCCTGGTTAATGTGTCAATTAATCATGAATCCCAATTAATCACAGAATTGTAAAATATGTTTATATCTGTGTGATGTAGTATGTGTATAACTGTATGATGCAGTTATTACCCTGAAGTTTGTGATAGTTGGATCCTGAGGTTGTACAGTAACAAAGTAAAATCATCCAGGAAATCTGAAAATAAAGTACGATGAGAACCGAGTATTCCGTCAAGTCATTAGAAGAAAGTGTAATGTTCCAACAAACAAAAGAACACGTGCCCAGGGCAGGAAAGAGGAGTGGCTGCGCAGGGCGCCACTCATCCCGCTCTCGACCTAATGAGCAGAGTCACTGGCTCCACCACCAACGTGAGCTCACGTGCCGACAGTCAGACTTTTGGATTTTCAATACATTTTTAGTGAATGTCCAAGTCTTGGAAAGCTCACAGATAAATTCCAAGAGAAACACTCCAACACGTTTCTACGTGAAACTCACTTGCCACCTGGAAGTGTGCTTATCCCAAGGCTTCTCCTGTGCCGCCTCACTTGGATTCAAATACGACAGAAAACAGAACGACTTGAAACTGTTCTCAGTCCACACCATGCTGAAATGAGCAATGTGGAGACCTTGAACCCCCACAGAGCCATCCCGTGAGCCCCACGACAGGCAAAGGGATGCTGGGCTGAGCTTTCAGCACAGTGGACACCAGGCTGCTGGCCCGGAAGGACCAAGGCTCTGTGGTGGCAAAGGCTGACCTATGGACACTTGTTCCTTGGAAATGCGGGGGGATTTGTGTGGGAACTGGACACCCCAAACCAATCACCCTGCAAGACAGTAGCCACCCGGTGTGTAAGCTAGTGACTCACATCACTGTCCCTGTGGCCCCTGGGTGCACGTGTGTCACTGTAGGTTCACGTATGGAACTGTGCACCCTTGTAGGCATCAGAGTGTGTGGTCCTTTGAGAGGCTCTTCCCAGAGGTTCTTGATGACATCTTGCTCTCCACCTGTCCAGAGGAACCTGCCTTCTCCAGGTCCAGGAAGGACCCGGGAGGGCCAGGGGGCAGCACAGAGCCTTGCCGTGAAGGAACGCTCCAGGAGGAAGCGGAGGTGGTGGGGACTTGGAAAACCTTTCCGTAGCCAGGCTGACAAGTCTTCTCTTTGTGAAAACTGTCCTTAGTGTGTGTCTGCCTGGTGGTCTTAAATCCAGATCTCCCTCTCTGCAGACACGCTAGCCACGGAGTCTTCAGAGAAAATCAGAGTTCAGGCCAAAGCCACGCAGGCCAAGCCCCTGCTCTCCCGGGCAGCCCCTGGTCTGAACATGCGCTGCTCGGGACTGCAGGCCTCACACCCGCCCACCCACTCCGAGTGTGACGCGGAGACAGAGGCACCCACGGGTCTCAGCGGCTCCCTTTCCTCACAGCCCACCCGCAGGGCAGGGCAGGGACGCAGCACCATTCATCGCTCCTGCAGAGGGAGGTCTGAGCCACAGGGAGCAAGCAGGTCCCGTGACGTCCCACTCATCAATCAGAAGTCACAAAGGTATTTTCTTGGGGAGTAAAAGGGATCAAATCATGAAGATTTAGTATTGGCCTGAAATTTGGATTCCTGAGAATGCATGTTGAATGTCCAAAATAAAAATCCTGAGATGAATAATTTTACAGAGGATTCCAAGACTCTTGGGCTTTGAGAGAAGTGCTGCTGATGACCGATGGGTAGCTCTGTGGTGGACTGGGAAAAGGTAACGCCCGGGCACTCCTGCCATGGGTAGGAGCAGGTCACATCTCTCTGCGGAATCAGACTTGGGAAATGGAAAGGGAATCACATGAGGTCATCGGCCTTTGCTGTCTCTTTCTCTTCTGGTAAAACAAAAGGCCGAGGAAAACAACCATTACTCACTGAAGTCGAGTTCTAGGAAACGTTTAGCAATTGTTCACGGGTTTCCTGGGCCTCTGGCGTGCCTGCTGGCCACTCTCTGGAGGCAGTTCGCTGGAAGCTAGCCGTTCTCTCCCGGCGTTCATAAAAACAAGTCGGTGCCTCCCCCGGAGCTTGGCGGCCCAGGGAATGTGGGCCGGCCCAGGGAACGTGGGCCAGCCCAGCGGAGTGGGCTCTGCAGTGGCTGCTCACCTGCCTCAAAGGTAGGAATGGCTCCATCTAAAGCACCTGCCATCGTCCTGGGCAGATTCCATTTCAGTGAAACATAGAAGGTGTTGCTTAAGTGAGTCGTGTTGCACACCCCCCCCCAAGCCTGAAAGGACCCCTGGAGGTCTCCTCTGAGGCGGTGGTGCCAACAGTGACCCTCATGGTGGTAACATGGTGCTGGGCGCACAGGACCCCCATCGACTCCTCGCCCCCATCACTCCTGAGGTCTGCCTGTGGGGGGCAAGGGGGCTGTGCTCCCACAAGCAAGGATGCCAAGGCACCAGCGTCAAAGGGCAGTGGGGACACACTCCCAGGTGGCTCGCTCTAGTAGGCAAAAATCTTTAAAATCACTCTTCCATCATAAACTCATGGTATTTCTTAATATCATGTTGAACTATAGATGTCTTTATGTTACTTCTAAATAATATTTGTAATTACTTAACAATAAAAATCTACATTTCCTGTAATTGATTTTGGGGTGGATCGGGTACAGGGGATTGAACTCAGGGACACTTGACCACTGAGCCCCATCCCCAGCCCCATTTTGTATTTTACTTAGAGACAGGGTCTCCCTGAGTTGCTTACCACCTCGACATTGCTAAGGCTGGTTTTGAACTCTCGATCCTCCTGACTCAGTCTCCGGAGTCCCTGGGATTACAGGTGTGTGCCACCACACCTGGCCTTAATATTCTTTATCTGACTTTTGAAACTCTCTTTCACCAAGGAATCTTGCTTAGGTCAACAAGTCAGGGGTTTTTAAATATTATATGTTAATCAACACAGTGAGGCAAGCATTATCATTCTGATGATCAGATGAATGAATTTGCTCTACTCATGATCTGTCTCCTGCTGAGATGTTGTTCCTTCTATCCCTGGAAGCTTCCCCATGGGCTCAAAAACGTTTCACCAACACCTTTCCTGATTCCCCCAGAAGGTTGCGAAGCTAACCAGGTGCTGAGGCCTCAGCCTGTCTTCTGGCGATGACTTCCCCTGAGGTGGCTGTGTGAGGTTGTCTGTGTGAATTCCTCTCTTTGGCCTTAGAAGTAGGGACTCACCCTGGACAGGAAGGAGCTGGGTTTTCCGAGGTTCTCCTTCCGTGCCCTCCACCTCGATGACTGGGAGAGGTGAGCTGTGCTGGAGGAGCCCTGCAGTGCCCCAGCTCGAGGTCGGTGGTCTGCATCTGCACCCTCTCCAAAGACCTCCGCTGTGCCCAACCCGGGAGTGGGAGAGGCGGGGTTGCTTGTAGTGAAGTGCCTTGGGGCTCCACATCGTCAAAACTCGAGAACCTCCCAATGAAAGTGCACCCTGCAGGGCCAGCCTGCTCCGCTGACTGCTCCCAGCCCAACTTCGCTACAACACCCTGAAGCTTCTCAGCCAAATCGGGAAGTTGGGTTGCCCTCTGCTGTTCATGAGCACAGCCTTCCCAGGCTTCCGGGGCCTGGTCCCTGAGTGCATTCACGCCTGCCTGTTCAGATTCCTGACCCACTTCAGCTGGTTGCATGAGCCACCAGACCCAAAGAGAGGAGTGAGTTTGGATCCCCTTCTTTTTTCCAACTTGAACCCCTGTGGGTTCAATATTCTCCGGCCTGTTTCACTCCTGCTCTGCTACATACACCCTAGGCCACGTGGAAGGCGCTTGCCTGACCATGTAGCATCTTTGCTCAGATTTCCTGTCTCCTGCAGCTGCCCCAAGATGGCTCTGCCTCAGCTCTCCACAGCAAGCAGGGAACACGGGACGTTGAATGCACCAGTGCACAGTGCAGCTTCTGCATCAGCTAAGGGCAGGCTGCTTTTCTGACATCAGGGTCTCCCACACTGAATCTGCCTGTTGTCTCTCTGCACTCTCCCTCCCTTCTTGCTGAACCAGCACCGCTGCAGCTGCTGCAACTGGCTTGGCTGCATGCAGTCCTTCTTTGTTTGATGCACTCGAATTTCTGAGTCTCTAAGACTCTCTGACTAATACTGAGTTTTAGTCAAGTCCCTCTTTCAACCACCTCGAAGAGAAGCAGGACTCCTGCTGCTTGAATCCCAAGTCGTGGAGCACCTAGGAATGAAGCTTCCTCTAGCCCAACATATTGAATCCCCAAGAAGTTGTGTTGGGCCTGGTGCAGTGGCACATGCCTGTAATCCCAGTGGCTCAGGAGGTTGACGTAGGAGGATCGCAAGTTTGAGGCCAGCCTCAGCAACCTAACAAGGTCCTAAACAACTTTATGAGAGCCTGTCTTAAAATGAAAAGGGCTTGGGATGTGGCTCCGTGGTAAAGAGCTTCTGGGTTCAATCCCAAATACCAAAAAACAAAAATGAAAAAAAAAATGTGTTGGTCAATGGTTTCAGAGGTTCAGTCCATGCTTAGCCAAGTTTACTGCTCTGGGCCCAAGGTGAGGCGGAACGTGGTGGTGGAAGAGCATGACGGAGAGTTGCTCCAGTCAAGGCAGCCAGGAAGCAGAGAGAGAAAGAGAGAGAGAGAGAGAGAGAGAGAGAGAGGCAGGTCTGCAGGGCTGCAGGGCAGATACGCCTTTCCAGGGCAGTTCCCAGTGACGCACCTCCTCCAACCATGCCCCAGCTGCACACAGTGACCACCCAGTCAGTCCATTCAACCCAGGATGGTCTGGTTAGGTGACAGCTCTACAGTCCAGTCATCTCACCTCTGAGCCTCCCTGCAGCAACACAGGAGCTTTCCTGGAACCTGGCTTCCCAACAGTAACAGAAGTCTTAGACTAAATATAGCCAAGGAAGCCATGAAAGTTAGCTGCCCAGCACTGGCCAGCAGCTAAGTGCACAGGAGGAAGAGCAGCATCTTGTCTTCCCCTGTCTCTGGGTTCGTGGCAGAGACACAAAGACAGGTGACAGGAGAGGAGCTCAGCAAGTTCACTTGGTGTGAGTTTAGGAGTCAGGGTCCACAGCAAAGATGCAGGAAGCGTTTCCATGCTGGTTCTCAGGAAGTGCATTGTGCAGAGCCCACCGTGTGAAAGGCCGCGGTCCCACCAGAGCCCACTGTGTGAAAGGCCGAGGTCCCACCAGGGCCCACTGTGTGAAAGGCCATGATCCCACCGTAGTAACCGGGGGGACCCTGGTGAGACCCATTTATCAAAGATAAGGACTTCTCTTTCTTCTTGGTGAGGGAGGACACCCCTGGACACCGGGTCTGATGACCTAGTTCCAGAGGTCGGCTAAGGTTTCTGGCCCCTTCATCCAGAAAGGGCGAAGGGGATTCCCTCTAGCTTCTATGGCCTGCTTCTCGTTTCCTGAAATGCCACAGTGACATATCTTGGGATTGCGTGTTATGGACACCCATCAAGGGTATGGGAATCCAGAACTGACAAGTGGAGACACTTGAGGGGGATTGAGTGAAATAAGAGCACGCATGACTGAACTCTTACTTCTTCCTAGGACTCGAGACAAATCCAGGCAGGTAACGAAAAGCCCTTGCAATGACAGAAGTCTCACTTTCTTGCCAGACACTTGGGGACAGTAGGAGGGTCTTCTGCTGTGTTGAGTCATTGTCACATGTGAATTAACACTGCAGGGATAACCTGGGTAATGACTGGGGTGATGTGACAATCGTTAGGGTGATTTTGAAAAGGATGGTTCTTGAAAAGGAGAGTACAATGAATATGGGCTGGAGGGACCCACAAGAGGCCCAGACACACTCGGGGTCAGCAGGAGGAGCCTCTGCGTATGAGGATGCTGGATTCTGCCACCATGAGCTCACCCTTCTGAGACTTTCGCAGAATTCTGAGGAGCTGAAACTGTCCCCCTCACCCTGGAAAAACAGAAAATAAGTGACATCAAGGAAGGTGGAGGCAGTGCGACCTTTGATCGGCTTTGTAAGCTCAGCTGGAGCAGAAAAATACATCCGTCTCTATTCTCCTTCCTCCCTCCACCATGGACAGTTGGAAGTCCACACTTAGAGATGCTGACCGGGCTCCCTCCTGAGGGACCCATCGCCCCTAGGTTTGCTGTAAAGGCTGTACTCGTTATGTCACCTCTACTCCCTGAACTTTGTGAACAATGGGTTAGAACTGCACACAGATGGTCCAGGGGCGAGTAGCAGAAGAGACTTGTACCTCTTAGGTTAAGAAACACGCATCTGCTGGTCAGAGTCCCATAACTGTGCAAAATGACTGAGGGAGTCAACCTGTAGGGAGGAAATGGGTTTTGATCATTGTTTCAGAGTTTTCAGTCCTTGGTCAGGAAGCCCGTTGCTGTGGGGCCTGGGTGAGGCAGCACATCATGGTGGGCTGAATGGTGGAGAAAGTCGCTCACCTTGAGGTGACCAAGAAGTAAAGAGTGAAAGCAGGAGCTGAGCCTCACAGTCCCCTCGGGGGCTCGATCCAGGAGCTCAACCCTCCCACAGGCTCCACCCCCTCCGACAGGGCAGCCTGAGGACCCAGCCTGGAACACACAGGCCCTCGGGGACCTCCCGACCCAGGCCACGGCACATCCCACTGGACACACCACCGTCAGGCCGGCCCCGTGGACGGAGCGCACCGGGAGCTGTCCTTGACCTAGTGCTTCCCGCACACATGCTCTTCGAGTCCCGTCCCCTCCAGAGCAGCCCCTCTTCAGGGCTGTTGTGCAGTTACGTGTTTTGGAGTGTTTCCCTCTGTCAGCAGGCGGTGACTCTGCACCTCATCCATCAGTTGGGGTCTGTCCTGGGGTCAGTTTTATGTGACACTTTTCATCATATAAAGAAGAGAGTGGTCAAGGTGTGAGGTGATTTTTTATGTGACGTGCATTCTTTGCATATTTTTCCCACTTACTCTTCGCCATGAAAACACTCAGGATGTCTCCATCGTTTGTCAGCAAGGATGTTTCCTCCCTGGTGGTCAAATCGAGTACAGCCTCTCACGAATTCCGACTATCCTATGTAGTTATCCATCATCTTTCAAATCCAACTCAGCAAAGGTGGGTGTTCCAAATACCCCGCACTTCCCGCTGGACAGGGGTCAGCTTGTGCCATCAACTGGGAAGCTCCAGTCCTGCAGACGCCCTCCTCTGCTTGTGGGAAACTCCACAAGTTGAAGTTCGTGTCCTGTCGGACGGCATCGTGAAAACGCTCAGACTGACACTCTTGTCACAAGTCCTCAATGAATTTATTATACAGCCGCTCTGCCGAGTGCAGGGGGTTCGCCCCAGGCGGAGGCAGTCCCTGGGTCAGAACGAGACTTGAGGGGTTTTCCAGAAGGACAGCCCCTGCACCAGGGAACAGAGGCCAGGCCTCCAGAGCACCCTGGAGCACTCCAGCCCTGGTCTGACCATTCTGCACAGTGAGTGAATTCTGTGACTCCCAAGGTCACAGGCTCCCTCTGACCTCCACCGGGCTGCACCTGTGCTCGTGTTGTGCTTGGACGACGGAGCAGACTGGCTGGAGCGCTGGCTGGAGCCACAGAGCTCTGTGTGCATCTTGCTTTCTTTTCTCCTCCGTCTTTCTTGGCCTCAGTGACCCAGCCGTAAGGTAATACCAAGGTTACGCACTTTAATAATGCTTGGCACAGCTGGAAGAATATCCACCCAGGCGTGGTTCTCATGGACTCATTGAGAATTCAGCTCATCTCCAGCTATTGCTCATTATCCTCAAAGTCATTCAATGGGGACTAATTCAGCCTGTTAGAGTGCAAGCTTTCAAATGCAGTTTTGAAATGCTGTCTTTCTGTCCTTCCATCCATCCTTCCATCCATCCTTCCATTCATCCTTCCACCCATCCACCCACCTGTCCATCCATCCACTCAACCATCCACCCACCCAACC
>JAJEJO010001670.1:307008-321999 GCA_020662805.1 Glaucomys volans
CCATCCACTCAACCATCCTCCCACCCACCCACCCACCCAGGAAGCACACTCTTGTTGGCACCTCAGTGCTACACTCCACACTAGTCATCATGGATTGTACCACAGATGGCTGAAGAGTGTCCGATTCTTAGTTTACAAGTTCAAGTAAGCAAAATTTAGAACTTGTATTCATTTATTTTCTTTAGGGTCAAGCAGGAAAAAATTCAACTTTTGTCTTTACCAGGTCCCTTGTCAAAATTAAGATCCTGAAAGTTTTAGGTAAGTTCCAACCTGTCAGCAGGTTCTTTGGGTCACCCTGTCGTTTTTCCTCATGGCAATGGATGAGACACTCGTGCAGGGTCACAGCTTGGACTGTGCCATGGGACTAGCCACTCTGACCCTGCTGAGCAGCCCCAGGGCGTAGACTTCTTCGCCAAGTTCTGGTGGTTCGGGTGGCCTCTCTGAGTGTACTTCCAGCACCTGTCCTCGGGCTGTCAAGAGAAAAGAGCAATGTCCCCCGTGCAGGGACACCATTCCTTTCCCTGTCTGGCAGGACAGCGTTCTCTCCTTGCCACTCCTCCTGGCTGCTCTTCGCTGGCTCAAACGTTAGGGACATGGAGCCACGAGAAGAGCCTCAGGGCTTCATGCTTTGTTCCTGATGAATAAATTGCAATCCCAAAAGAGGAGAAAGAGATACCAGAATCTCTAGAAAATGTCCTGACTTTGGTGCTGATGAAGCCATTGCTGGAACCACCTCCAGGGTCCAGCAAATGTCTTGCACTCAACTAGCCAAAGACTGACACCTGCCCAGGCAACGGAGAGGAGGAAGCTCCTGGCTGCTCAGTCAGGACTCGCTCCTGAGTTTGAATGTAGGGGCTCTGCTGCGGGTGGTCCGTCTCCTCCAGAACTCGGTGACATTGGCCATCACGGCCTGTCAGTCCTTGATTAGGCGAAGGACTCCACCCTGTGAATGGACTGAGCTGGTGCTGAGAGACAGGATCCCGAAGCAGGTTCCTGTGGAGTGGAAGAATCTGACTGGTTTATCCTGTGTAACCTTAGCACGCAGCACGTAAGGGCTCCACACTTTGTTATTAATTAACTAATCGGTGTCTCCGTCCTGTTTGTTCAAGCTCTAATACTCCATCTAACTAACTCGGGGAGACATGACAGTTTCAATAAAGGACGTGAAAAACTACAGAGTTTGGACATAAACGAAGCATCTATTTCTTTTGTCATCTTTTAATTTATTTATTAAGTAAGGGAAGATTCAGATATGAATTAATGAACTATGAGGCAATGTGCTACTGTGAGTCATGAGAGCAATATAATTTTTTTCAATATTAAGAAGCAAAATGTGAGATCATTTCAAAAGCAGGAAGAATTAAAAGGAAGAGACAAGATTTGAATGTAAGAATAAACACACACTTGGCACGCTTGGTAATCAAGTTAGGACGGAGAAGCGGGCCGCGTCTCATCCAGAACAGGATTGTACTTCTTGTTCCTTGGAGGGAAAGAGAGACCAAGTATCGCAGGTCACTGAGGCACCGCGAGGACCAGGGACACCCCAGCAGAGGGGCTGGAGGTGGCCGCTCCTGGCACGAGCACACCTGTGCACAGCTGAGTAGGTGAATCAAAAGGTGAAACAAACGGGCCTTGTCAAAATCTCACAGCAAAATCCCAAATATCTAGATGCCATGGTAATAATGACACTCCAAGGTGAAAGTGCTTTGCTGAATCGTGAGCAGTTGCCCAAGGAGATTCGCGGGAGGCTGTGCTTTGCCTGAGATTCTGCCGTAGGGTCAACCGAGCTGGAAACGGACCTGTTTCCCACCCAGGATTCCAGCGGCCACTGACGTGAGCTGCAGTGACGGGAGGTGAGCTGGCCCTGGTGAGAGGTGTCCACCCTGTGCCCTGTGCTGGCCTGTGTCCCCACCTGCCCGGCTGGCTCTGGGGAGAGAGGGTGCTGCCCAATTCTGTGATTAAAGCCAACTAGATCACTAAGCTAAGGGTGTTGGGATTCCGCTTTTTTGACATGACAAAAGCAGAGTCCTGGTGCTGGTCCTGGTGCTGGTGCGAGTCCAGGCTGAATCGTGGCCCCTGCCTCTGTAGACAACCTTGTCAGGAAACAGCCACCACAATGAGCAAGCCAAAAAGGGAGGCGACGGATGATTCTAGAAGGGTGTCCAGCACCATGTTTGCCCTGGACTCTGGGGTGCTTGTGATTTCAGTGGCTTTTTAGGATTTGAAGTGTAACGTACGTACTGTAAAGTGGGCATATGGCTTTATTAGGTGCTTAAAATCTGAGCTGCTTCTTTCCTCATTCTAAATAAAGTCCCCCTTTCCTGGCTGATTCTCTGTTCATGATTTCCTCTTCTGGTCTTGAGGTCGCGCCCTCCACCATGACCGACTTGGACTGCTGGGCACACAGAGCCTGACGCTGGCCCCGGTGCTGTGCAGGGGGCTGGTCATGGCAGGGCACAGCTCACTGCGGTGGCAGTCCTGGGTGGAACGGCCTCAGTGTGAGGCCCTGGGGTGCGAGGGTCTCACCCCGACCAGTGCATTAACCCACTGGTGGGTGAACTGTGGGCGGGTGGGCTGTGGAGGAGGAGGTGGGTCCAGGGGGCGTGCCCGTGGCTTTATATTTCGTCCCTGGTGAGAGAGCTCCCTCTGCCTCCTGGTGGCCAGGCCCTGAGCTGCCTTCCTCCCACACCCTCTGCCGCCTCGCTCGGCCTCACCTGCGCCCAGAGCGCGGTCGGCAGTCTGTCCTGAAACCGTGAGCTGCACAAACTTGTCCTCCTCTAAGTCGGTCCTGCCAAGTGCTCGGCCACGGTAAGGAAAGCTCGAGCGCCATCCTCCTCTTCCACGCCCTCCTGCGGGTGGAGCCTGGGCCTCAGGGCGAGACCGCAGAGCCCGGGACAGGAGGCTTCGCTTCCCGGGGTCAGAATTCCCTTGCTGGGTGTCCTAAGCGCCCACTTGTCCCCCTCCATGCCCGTCTGCAGATGTCTGCCTCTGTCCTCCCGCCGTGCCCGGCTCTGGTCAGCCCCTTCCTCATTCACCTCTGACACCGGCCTCGTTACCACCCAGGAAACGATCAGTTGAGGTGGAAATACAAGCTCACACGCAGCCAGGCCCAGGTGAGAGTGTGTGTGTGTGTGGGTGTGTGTGTGTGTGTGTGTGTGTGTGAAGAGCAGTTTGCAAATCTCAAAGGTATTCTTAACTTTGTAGAATAAAAAAATGTAGAGAAAATGTACATCTATATGAAATTTGAACGATCATCTCTGAGTGTGTAAGGCTATTCTTTCATTCTTCATATATTAATGTATTTCCAGTGTCCTACAATGAACACATTTTCAGGAAAATACCTGAAAGTTAAATGGTTCACGTGTATTTTTAGATGATCATTTTTAAGGAGGAGAAACGTCCTAACTAAACTAAACGTCCTAACTAAAATGACCCTATTTCAGGCCATTCTTGTGAACCTGGTCTTCTAATTGGAGCTTAGGGGCAGGAACTTGGCGTCCCTGTGACCCCCTCCCAGGAATGGCATCACCTATTCAGTAAGCCTTACCTCCTCACTTAGCCTCTGCTCCCCCTTGTGAAGTGAGACAATGGCGTTCCTTGGAGAATTACAAAGGCAAATCAGCTTAGGTCTGGAAGTGTTTTAAAGAGGAGCCCCTGCATTAAACACCTTTGTAATCTGGGGTATTATTTAAAGAAATAATGAGGATGATAATTAATTATCCTATGTGTCCTTGTTCCCGGGGTAAAAGAAAGCACAACCTCTTTATAACATGTGGGTGGGGGAGCAGAGCTGGGTGAGGCAGAGGGGGCGGCAGGCTGGGCCCTTCCCACCCAGGCACAGATTCCTGCACTGAGTCCATATCTTTACTTACTTTTGGGGTCAGCTGAGGATGGGTTGGTCAGGGCTGGTGGCCACGGCAGTGTCCACGGACACTGTGTCAGCTGGAGGAGACGGCCCACGGGACTTGAGTCCCTGCTGAAATCAGGTCTCTCCCCTGCACAGCAGCAGATCACCACTTAGCAAGCCTCTCTGCTGACCTTGGACAAGATTTCCAAACCCAACCCAACCTAAATTTAACTTAGGAGTGATCGCCCTCATAGCTTCTGAGGCTTAAGAAAATAACAGGCTATTCTGAAGTACTGAAGAAAGTCAAATGGCTTTGAAATAACTGCTAGAGGCAAATGTTACCAAATTTTATCTTTATAAATCATTTGCTTGTAGCAAATCAAAATACATTGGAGGAAAAAACATGTCCTTCAAATTACCAAAGGTGAAGGCAAAGAGCTGGGGTGCGGGGTGGGGTAGCTTTTCTGTGAGGGCAAGGGCCGTCTTAAGTACTGACCAAAGGCCCACCTAATTGTTTAAGAAAGCAGATTATGTCTTTGATTTCTGAAGTTCCCCTCGGCAGTGAGCATGTGGTCTGTGTTGAGTGTGGTCCCTGGGATTCGTCCCAGGCCAGTGACCTCCTGCCCTGCCCCGATCAGCACCAGACGAGCAGGAGCAAAGGCGGGGGGCAGCCCCTCTTCCAGGAGCAGAATGTGGCGCAGAGTCCGTGGTGACCTTGCCCTGCCCTGCAGGGTCTCCATACCAGCCTCGTCCTCATCCCTCCTGGGGTCTCCAGGGAAGCCCCCTCACTAAACAAGCGCTCTGGCCGTACCAGACCTGTCAAAAGCAATTTTTCCAAGGTGGGTTGTCATCGTCCAGGCCCACAGGCTGAGACTCAGCCCCTAACTGGCCCCACAGTTCCCACACTCTCACCCGCACCCGCAGAGGCCAGTGTCCTTAGGACCTCGCAGTGAGGGTTTGTCCTGAGAAGCTCTTGGCTCTAATTTCGTGCTTTTGAACGCTGAATCTTCCAGGGCTTCCTTCCTGGGTTCGATGTTCTTGACCTGCTTTTCCTGCTTTGCCATTTCAAGCACATGTGAGATCAGGACTCGGGATCAGGAGGTACCCTTTGCGTGTTTGCTGAGTGTCATTCACAGGGTGCCCTCGACTGTGTCAAAAAGAGCCCGCAGCTCCACGCGTGGCATCCAGGGCTGTCACCTCTGCTCAGGACGGTGACCAGGGGCTCTTCTTCAGATCTGCTGCTCAGCACTGTCCCAATCACTCAAAGGAGAGCCCCAGGGTGGGAAAGTCGGGTTCCGCTGCTTCCGACGTCCTTGCTTCTGAATGCCTTTGCTAGGGCGGATGGACTTTGGCCACCAGTCAGTGAAGGTTCCTTGTTCTATTGGAATATCAATCATGGTGGAAGGATGAAGCCTGGAGACAGCCTTGAAAATGGCACGACGGCTGTCTCAATAACCTGGACCCATAGCTTCTCCTGAAGACCTCAGGCTTCTGCAATTTCAGTCTTATCTTTCCTGAGTATTTTTTCAGGTTCTCTACAAGCAAATAAAACTGCATAGCTAGTTGAAACTGGACTGCGTTCTGGAAACTCTTCACATCTTTTTGACTCCCTCGCTCTCAGCTAATAGGCTGCCATGTTGGTTGGAAAGAGGAGGAACGTAACAGGGTACCAGCACCCCTGGCCTCCCCCGAGCTCTCCTAGCCTGAAAGAAGAACCTTGGTTCCCAAGCTGTGGACGCAGGCTCTGGACCCCTCCTTCGGCTTCACAGCTCGCCTCTGTCATTATGCAATGTGGTTCATTGGCCCTGGGAGCCAATAGCAGGGAGACTGGAGATCCCAGACTGGGTGGTTGAATGAGCTTCAGGGAGCACCGTTTAGAGCCAGGTGTCAGGGGTGTGCCTTCTCTATCCTGTGTGCAGCTGGGGGAGTGGGCGCCTCACTCCACCACCTGCAGGAGGGGGCTGGACTGTTCCCCTCACTTCCATCCACAGCAGAGCCAAGTCCTGCTTTCCGAGGGACAGCTGACGCGCTAGGTGTCTCCTGGAGTCACCCTTGTTCTCCCAGCTGAGTGCCCTGCTACTCGTCTCCCTGCAGTCCAGCCAATCTCGCTCGGCTCTTCCTCCTGGGCAGCGAGTGATGGACCGACCACAGGGAGTCTGGGCTGCCATGACTAGGTCCTGCAGAACCTCTTCAAGCAGACAGCACAGAGCACGGTCAAGTCACACACGCTCCATTGAAACGTGAATCTAACCACTGATAATCTGCCATTAACGTGCCTGCTCCACAGTTCTCGTGGAATGACAACAGCCTGGGAAGGAGCAACTGTCTACCAAGCACGCAGCGCCTGCCGGCTCCCTGTGTGTTGTGGTCAGTGCTTCATCTCCTCTGCAGAACCCCAATAATCACCATAAAACCTGTGATGGACATTTGGGCTTTATCCAACAGCACAGCAACCGGGACAGAGTCCCTTCTTGATACTTTGCCAAATCACGTAAAGCTGCAGAAACTGTGTGCTCTGTGGGTTGCCCCCCTGCCTGGGAGAGCCTGCAGAACGGCCTCTGCCCGGGGTCTCCCCGGCTTCCTGACCCTCCTGTGTCTGTGGAGATGAAAGAGAAGCCCGGGGCTGGCCAGGGTTCTGGTCCTCCCTGTCCCACGGCACGAGCTGCTCCGGCTGCTGTTGATTTGTGATGTGGTCATCAGCCACCCGAGCAGGAGTATCTCTATCGAGTGTCCCCTAGTTCTCAGCAGAAGGAGGGACCCCAGTAAATGGTCAGGCAGAAACCCCAGTCCGGCCATGAATAGTGGGGAAAGGTTTGGTGTGAAGGACGGGCTAGGACATGTTCTTACAATGCATCAACTTCTGATTAATTCTTCTTGTTATTTCTTCTTATCGTATTTCTCTCTTGGGTGTTGGGTTAGTTGATGTCCTTAACTTTAGCCAACTAGATACTTCTTCTAAACATGTTACTGCTTTTAATTTATTGGACTGTGTTTATAGAGTGCCTACTGTAAACTGCTTCTCTAGTGGGTAATTAGGAGGCATTTAGTATTAAATACCACTACGCTTTGCATTTACAAGTTTTAAATAAAGAAAGATCACCCATGGGCATGATTAAGGCAAAGGGAGGGGAAAGCCAAGGTGTATGCCAACCCCTCACAGCCAGAGGCAGAGGCAGTGACAGCTGTCAGACCTGTCCCTGTGTGGGTAGGTAGCAACAGTCCACAGTCACCTGGCCATCACAGAACCCGTCAGGAGTCCTTAGAGGAGCTCCTGAGCCTGGTGCTGCTTCTGAGCTCTGCACATGCCCCTTGGCCCTGGGCCTCTGATCCTCAGAGTTGAGGTCAGAACAGGCATCTTGGGAATTCAGACAAAGACTTTGAGCAAACATCCTGAATTTTGAATTTTGCGTTGGGGTGGGGAAAGGAGTGTGAGATGCAGACAGAACATTTGAAAGCAGAGAGTGGCAGGGAGGGCAGAGTGGGCCTGCTTGGTGATGGCATTAACTGAGGGGTGGCCCCAGATGACACCTACACAGGACCATCCCCACCTGAGCCGAGGATGGAAGGCGATTCCGTGTGAAATGAACTCCTCACATTACTTTTGGAGGAACACTTTTCTTTATGCCTAAGCTTTTCAAGGATGGTATTATGGTATGAACTTCCTTTTGGAAGGGGCATGAAAATATTGATTTTGTTACTTTAAACAGAAATACAATTTTATTTTTAGTAATTTCATTAATTCTAGTAAATACAATGCATAAATATCTTACTACATAAACAAATCCATCTCTTTCTTTGTAGATGTCAGGGCCAAACACTGAAGAACAAAATTTCAAGTTGGATTGAGCTCTTCTTCAGAGATGTTCTATTATTTTCTTTATTTATAGGAAGATTGAAAAATATCTATGTAAATATGAACACACCTGTAATTATTTGTGCAGGGATATCTGTTCTGTGTGGTAGGATTAGAGTAGGAACCTGAGGGTCTCAGCTCCACCCCTGTTTGTGCAGCGATAAATTGTGGGCTGGCAATCAGGAGTCCAGCCCTGCAGGGCTTGCACCAGAGAAAAAGTGGAGAGGACGCTTCCGATGGTCGGGTTCAGAGGAGCAGCGACAGGAGGGAGGCATGAAGACGACGCATCGCCAGCACCGGCATTTTAGGAGACAGGAGAGGAAATGGGCAGGGGGGCTGATGGGCCGGTAGGCTGCTGGGCAGGTGGGCTGCCAGGCAGGTGGGTTGATGGGCAGGTGGGCTGTCGGGCAGGTGGGCTGCTGGGCAGGTGGGTTGATGGGCAGGTGGGCTGATGGGTAGGTGGGCTGCTGGGCAGGTGGGTTGATGGGCAGGTAGACTGTTGGGCAGGTGGGCTGCTGGGCAGGTGGGCTAATGGGCAGGTAGACTGCTGGGCAGGTGGGCTGCTGGGCAGGTGGACTGCTGGGCAGGTGGGCTGCTGGAAGCCTCATGGAGAGGCTCCATCTTTGATCATATCACTGTATCATCATTAAAGATCATTGCAATTTGGCATTTGTAACTACTCTGCAGTGGCTTAGTTCAAGGGTGGATTGAAGAGCACTTGTCATCTGTAAAGAATGAGGAGTGACAAGCAGGTGGGTTCACTTTGCGATTAGCGTCCCCAGGCTCTTAGGTTCTTTCCCCTGGAGGCCTTGCTTTCCCAGGCTCTGGAAGCTTCTGGACGATCCGAGGAGCAGTTTTGGAAGGTGCATGATCTGAGTACCTGAACCTGGGGGCAGAGACGTGGTGAAGCCTTGGGATCACCCGGTTGGCGTGCAGATCCATCCAGTGCGCATTTACTGCAGTCACTTCTGATTCCTGGAGGGAAAGTGAAGGAGAATTAACTTTTAAAGTAATAAAACTCTGCATGAATCTAGTTCAAGTCCCCTAATCTCGTGGGTAATTGCTCACTGAGTCAGGCATAAGGAAAGACCCTAGTGGCTGCCTTCGCACCACGAGTGACTGTGTTGAAGTGAAACAGGCCGCACTCTGCAGAAGTCCTCATCCCGCAGTGGCCACGCGACCAGGGCTGAGCCCTGAGCTGGACAGGAACTGTTGACTGGCGTGCTTTTCCTGAAAGGAGGGGTCGGAATGTTGTGTTTTAACACACGCAGAGAAGCAGAGGAGGCAAGCCCAGGACGTCACCAACAGCTTCACACAGTCACAGCGCCAGCAGTCATCAGACCACCCCTCACCAGCGCAGGCTGGAGGTGAGTTTGAAGTCCATGTGCATCATACGTACTGCAAGGTATTAAGCAGCAAAGAAAAGCAGCCTCAAATCTTTCTCCAGCAAGTCTCCCATTGACCTTGAACTTGAGGGATGTTGATAGTGATTCTGAATCATAACTGAGGACTCTCATGAGCCCTGCAATTCGCACAATTCTATATTAAAATAAAGACCTTTTTTCAGAAATTAAGCTGCTCAAGCAAGTCTACACAATATTATACCTTTAGACATTCAAATGACTCAAAAAATCAACACGTACTTGTTTAGTAAGTAAAACTGAAATGCTGAGTGGTGTATTTGAACATGCAAGAGTGTGATTCCGAGGTGAACTCATTCATAAAGCCAAACTGGATCAAACTGGCACCTTGGCCAGTCCGCTAGGAGAGGGGACAGAGCCCTTCAGGTAGAGTTTGGGAGGGGGCAGCTTCCTCTGTGAAGGCAGACAGGGGTTGCGGAGAGGGGCACGTGTGTGGGGAGCAGGGTTCCCAGAGAGGGCCTGGGATCTGGAGGTGCTCCCGGACCCATCAGCCTCTCCTGCAGTCCCCTGTAGTTTCTCTGTCCCCTCTGAAGTCCTGAGGAATTTGTCTTCAGAATCTGACTCTGATCAGGATGCAGATTCACTGATTTTTTCCCCCAGGAAAGCCCTTGCCATCTGTCCTGGCCACAGTGAGTCTCACACCACTTCCTGGACCTGACACGACGGTGCCTGGGCTGTGGCAGCCCTGGTGGGCCCGGCGGGATGCTGCTTGGCGTCTTTAGGGTTGATCCCTGGTGTGGATTTATGAAGTCCACTGCTGAGGGTGGCATGGGTGTCTTCAGAATAGAGGCACAGAAGTCACAGTCTTCTACCACGTTAATTAAAAATCTATCACTGTTACGCTTATTACTGAAGAAACCTACTTCATGTTTGATTTAAATCCATCCTCAAATCTTCATCACCAGATTAGCTCCAAAAAGATATTGCATTTTGCAAATTCCAGGAGATTAAAGGTGGGGCAAGGAGACTGGAGAAAGAAACGTGATATAACTTGACACTTGCTTTTCATAGAAGACCAGTTTTCAAAGAGATCTTTTTAGTTCAGTATCATTAGACATGGACTTAATATCTGGACCCAAATTACTGGTCAAATTGTCATGGCTTGAAAGAGTTGGCGTATCCTTGTGATGTGAATAGCCCTAATTGTCGGCAGGTCTGAAATGGTCTTCCATGTGCTTTACAATCTTTAATATTATATTGTTCTCTGCATTCTTTTGGGCAGGTGATTATGGCCAGCTGTCCATCATACTTAGTGATGGAAGGCCAGGGTAGGATAAAGCTGAAATCTATGAACTAGACAAGCAATGCCGCTTACCTGTTAGCCGCGGTTAGGGTGCCGATGTGAAGGCAGACCCCGTCCCCACAGCCAGCTGTGCGATTTCTGAGCTTCCATTTGCACTTAGAGAAAAGGGATGATCAGCCTCACCTCTTACAAGAGCCCATGAGGATGGGGAGGACATGAGTTCCAAGGGCACGTGGCCATGCCTGGCTGGGGCGCAGAGCCAGTCGTGTGTGTGTGCGCCCGCGCACGCTTGTGCATCTTGGTGTGCAGAAGGCAGTCCACATGAAACCACTCATCAGAACTGCCTTGGATCCTGACTCTGACGCTTTCACGGACAAGCTGGAGTACTTAGGCACAAAGGGACTGGAGCAGCCCACGGTAATTACACACTAATGAAGAACTGACTGAAATTCAAATTGCATCATCATCTAATATTACTGCCAACTATAAAACCCACAGAGTGAAAGAACGTCAGGAGTCCCATCTCAGATCCAAGTTCCTCCTGCAGCATGAGGACTGGACCACAGCTGGTGAGGTCTAGCCAGCTGGTGTCAATCAATGCTCTTTGAGACACCTGAGTTGAGTTTTCCTTTGGAGGGGTAGACACTGTGCATTGAATTATTTCCCCCCCAAATTTTCCTGCTGAATATCTGACCTCTGGTGCCTTGGAACATGACCTTATTTGAAAACCAGGTTGTCGGATGTAATTGTTTATGATAAAGTCAACCTGGAGTGGGGTGGGCCTCTAACCTGACAGCACTGTTGTCTTTCTAAGAGACCATGTGGAGATCCAGGCTCCAGAGCCCTGAGACTCCTGTGCCCACCCCCAGAGCCCAGTTCCTGGTCCTTTGTTAGAGCAGCCCTAATAAGTAATGCAAAGAGTAAAAATTTAAAATTAGGAAACAATGGGGCTGGGGTTGTGGCTCAGTGGTAGAGCACTTGCCTGGCACGTGTTAGGCACTGGGTTCGATCCTCAGCACCACATAAAAATAAATAAATAAAACAAAGATAGTGTGTCCATCTACAACGAAAATGAAAATATTAAAAAAAATTTAAAAATAAAATAAAATAAAATTAGGAAACAAGAACTTACTGACTCCAGCAACATGTTATTAATTTTGAGAATTTGAAGGACTCTTACAAGTGTACGGGCTCAGTTTTTAGTCTGCAACTGAGGAGCCAGTTGCAGGGGACCCCTGTAGCAGGTATAACAAGGTATTTGAATGAGGCAGGCTCCTGTTCCCAGGCCTCTTCCCTTGGTTCCCTACCAAGAATCAGAGGGACAGTACCTATCACCCAGCCAGAGAGACGATAAATAGAATGGAGGAAGCAGATGACGTTTGGATGTGGCCAAGGTCACTCTTGGGGGATGATCAAAGAAGGCTTGAAGAGGCAGTAGGGGGGGTGTGTGAGTGTGTGGTTTCTGTCTGTGTTTTGCCTTAATTTGGGGGCTAGAAGAACAAGCAAAATCCATGGGCAGAGTGGAGAAAGAAGGCCATTCCCCTGGAGCACCTGGTGGAGGTGTGAACACAGGCATGTTGGGGAGGGTGAGGGACTGGTGGTGTTGATGGACAGCGTTCCTGAAGAGCATTAGTAGCAAATGAAACTGGAAAGATGGCAGAGGCCACGCTGCTGGGACCCAGTGTCCAGGGAAGGAGGCTTTGCTGGAGAGGAATCTGCTTCAGTTTGATCCGGGTGGCCCATTGGTCAGGAGTCATTGTATTTCTGCCTGGCAGAGGTCCTTGCCAGGGGGCAATTCAGACCTGATTAGAGCAACATCTGGGAACCCTGATCATCTTTTGCTACTTTTGATTCCTCAAGCCTGTTTGAGTGTGTGTGTGTGTGTTTGTGCATGCATGAGAGTGACCTCCAAGTAAAGTTCCCAAACGTTGCACTACTGTTTGAAAAGTGTCAGTCTATTCTAGCTGACCTTAAGCTTTTCTGGGCAGAAAACTGGGAAAACCATGAGAAAGAATTTCCATCATTCTCAAGAGGTAGAAGTGATTTTTGAAGGAGATTACTCCACTTATCCTTTAAGATTCCTAAAAGGAAAAATATTAAAAGAAGTTTTGTATTGTGCAAGGACTCACTAATAACCATTTTTATTACACATGCATTAAGAATCCTTGCAAGGTCAACACAAAAATGTTAAGGATGCTGTCCTTAAAGCCTCTCAGATCATGCATCAATTACTGCAGAATCACAGTGACTTACTGTTTCAATTATATATAGGTTGTCACAAGGCAAAGTGTCAGTGACTATAGGGACCTCACATTGCTGGGTGAGGAAAACAGCTATTTTTTGAATTGAGGACAAATCAATTTCAAGTTAAACCAATAACGCTTCATAAAAAATGCCTGACCTGTCTCTAACTTCCCATCTGAAATTATTAGATTTTTACAAATATTGACTTATTCTTTTCAGTCTACTGTCTTTGTTATTATTTTTATGGTCTTGGGAATCATAATCTTTGTTTTTGTATGATTTGAACATTCATGACCCCCAAATTCATGTGCTGAAGTCCTGCCCCTCAAGGTGGTTAGGAGGTGGGCCATGGGGAGGTGACTAGGTCACATGAGCTCCTGAATGAGATTAGAGTCCCTCCTAAAAGGACCCAGCTAGATGGCATTGCACATGAGCCAGCGAGCAGGCCCTTGCCAGACACCAAAGCTGCTGCATATTGATTCTAGTTTTTCAGCCTATGGAACTGAGGAAACCTCGTTGTTTACAAGCTGCCCAGTTTATGGTATTTTGTCATGGTAGTCAGAATAGATAAGACAATTTTTTCAAACAAATAGATGGGCAGCTTGCATGACTAATAGCTGCATCTGAACCTGTGTTCGGTAGCCTCAGTACCAGACATTTTTCTAGACATATTATCTCCATTGCAACTCTCACACTGGTACTTTAGTTTTTTAATATACATTTTATTACTCTGTGGAAATAATATTTAGCTCAAATTCTTCCACCTAACTCAAATTAAAATAGTTCACAAATAACTGAGAATCAGTTGTGTCCCCAATGTTTATCTCAAAGTTACAGATGTTTTCTTTCTTCACTTTTTGCCTCAGATGCATTAGAAGCCTTTTAAAATTTATAAGCAGAGTTAAATAAATAAACGTTTCCATTGGGAAAACCGTGGACTTTCACCAGCTGCAAACTTCACTGGGCTGGTAAATTTATGTTCATTCTGTAATAAAACAGTAATGCCCTGCCCTGGCCTGAATTCTCAGCTAGAATTTAATCTGTTTAATTGACAAGTTCAGTGCGCGATCCTCTGCCCTCCACGCAGCGGCACTCTGGCAGGTAGTTCGCTGACAGCTCCCGCTGAGTAGTGGTTTGGTGCTCAGACTGGGAGTATCCCCAATTACTCAGAAAGCAATATCCCAGCTGGGGGCACTTCATCTTTTTACAATGGGATATTTAATTTTACTGTGCCTAGAAACATTTGTCAAAGAGACGAAAAAAATTTTTTCCAAGGAAATTGGGATCTTTCCTCTAGTTTCCTAAAGTAATTAGTGAAGAATATTTCAGTTCCTATGATTAGTATTTTCAAATGTCAGATGAATTTTAAAGGCTGTCCACAGGTCAGGGAATCATGTTTGAACTCGGTCCCCAATTCTCTGGGTCAGGTGTTCCCCAGCCAGACCTGACTGAACCAGCACCTCAGGAGCCGCAGAGAGGCTTCCAATGCCACCAGGGCGGCCTCAGTGCCCGACCAGAAGGGGACGGCCTGTCTGAGCACCTCCACGAGGAGCACGGTGTTCTCCATGTAGTAGACACTTGCACACACGCACATGTGCACACACACCACACACACACACACACACACACACAGCAGCATCCCGGATTAATAAAAAAGCAAGCCAACGCTCAAATACATTCAATAGTTGTTCCTAGAACCAGAAGTTGTATTTTCATTTTTTTTACTTTCTTTATTATATTTGTATTTTTCTCCACTTTTCCCCTTTATTTTTTTAATTGTACAAGAAATTTGAAAAACAAAACATTCTTCTTGTAAAAATCTGAAATATCTTGTGTAAAGCTAAAGTTCCTGAACAGTCCTCCCGTCCTGCTCGGCTTTCTTTCGCTGAGACGGATCTCTGCATGCAGTGTGAGCGCAGCCCTCTGCATGCAGTGTGAGCGAAGCCCTCTGCATGCAGTGTGAGCGCAGCCCTCTGCAGGCCGCTTCCAGTCTGCAGACTCCTCCAGAGTTTCACTCAGGTCCGTCCCCTGCCTACCCGAAGCAGGGGGGTGACCTCCAGGTGAACGGCAGGCGGCACGCCCATGCCTAACTGCACAAGCCCCAGCCACCCACCCCCACCGTGTCACCAGACTCGTCTTGAGACCTGCCCATCTACCTGCCCATCTTGAGACAGGGACGTCTGGGGCCTTCCGGGCCTTGTGCTGGTGAAGACCTCCTGTGCTGGCCTCTGTCCCTCTGGGGCAGCCTGACATCCCAAGTGCAGCGAAACCCAGGAGGGTCTTGAGGGTCTTGAGGGTCTCGAGGTCCCGCGGGCGCTGCGGCGCGGTGGGGCTGGCTCCTGCAGAGCTGCCGTCCAGCTCGGGCTCTTCGAGCCCAGCGCCC
>JAJEJO010001670.1:326999-344274 GCA_020662805.1 Glaucomys volans
GCGGGACAGTGGCCTTTCTGCAGTCCTTTCCAGCATTTGGCTTTGCGTTCTGGTGGCGTGAGTTCTCGCTGGGCCGAGCGGCTATCTCAGTGCGGGAGAGAGGAGACGCCGAGCTCTTTCTCACAGACCTGCTGGTCACTGGTGTGTTCTGAGAAATGTCCATTTAAGTCTATTCCCCACCCTTTTTGGTGTTGTTGGAGCTCCTTACGGATTCTGGATAGTGACCCTTCCCAGGGGGTCCTTCGCATGTGCACCTCTCCCGCCGTAGGTTCCCTCCCCTCCTGCTTCCCTTGCTGTGCAAAGCCTTTAGTTTGATAGGGTTTGTTTTTCTGCTTTGGCGTCATGGCCTGCACCGTTCGGGCCTTACCCAAAGACTCCTTGCTGAGACCCAGGGCGTGGGGTTTCTCCCGGGTTTTCTTCTAGTTATGTCATTCTGAATCTTTAATCCGTGGTGACTCGATCGCTGGTGGGTGAGGGGTGAGGGGCTCACTCACCCTCGTGCACGGGCACTGTGGCTCCTGGGCACGCGGCCTGGAGACGCCCCTCCGGTGTGCTCCTCAGCACCCTTGCCGAGCCGGCCGCCGTGGCAGGGCGGGCTGACTTGGAGGCCCGCTTCTGCGTGGTTGCTGTGTGTGCGTTGATACCGCTCAGTGCAGCTCTGACCACTTTGACTCTGTCCCACATGCTGAAGTCGGGAGGAGTGACGCCTCTCGGGCTTCGTCCTCGCTGCTCAGGAACTCTGGCTGTGCTGTGAGGAGAGTGGTTGGTGTTTTGACAGAGACTGCCTTGAATCTATAGAGCCCTTTGGACATTTAGTGATGCTCCCCAGAGCATGAGCATGGAGTGTCTAGTGTTCTGTGGTTTTCATTGTCAAGTTCTGTCATCTCCTTGGCTAAGTTTATTGCTTGGTATTTCATTTTTTGTAGCTGTTACCAATGGGATCGATTCCTTGGTTTGTTCTTGGTCAGTTGTGATTGGTGTGTTGACATGTTGTTGGTTTTTGTATGTTGACCTTGGATCCTTCGACTCCGCTGACTTTAGTCAACCCTCTCACAGCTTTGATGGTGTCTTCAGTTCTCCTCTGTGCAAGTGCAGGGGTCTGCGTGCAGGGCTCTTCTCTCTCCGTTCCTGTCGGATCGCCCTCACTCCCTCTCCGTCTGCTTGCTCTGGCCAGGACTCCAGTGCTGGGCCAGGTGTGAACGGGGAGCATGGCTCTCTTCTCTTGTTCCACATTTTGAAGATCTGCACCTTTGCCCACCAGTGTCAGGTTGGCAGTGGGTCTGTCCCATGTGGCCTGAGTTGAGTTGTGTTTCTTCTGTTTTTAATTTGAAGAGAGATTTTACCTGGAGGATGGTTGAGTTTCACTCATGCTTTTCATGCACCTACTGAGATGATCAGGTGGCATGTGCCTTCATGTCCTTCTTGAGGTATGCTGATGTTTTGGTTTGTGTATGTTCAATCATCCCCGGAGCAAATCCCACGTGATCACTGTGTCTTCATCTTTTAGGTGTGCTGTTAGGATTCAGTTTGCTGGTGTTCTGTTGGGAATGTTTGCATCTGGGCTCATCAGATAGCTAAGTCCGTAATTTTCTCTTTGTTGGTGTTGTGTCTTTGTCTGATTTTGGAATGAAGGTAATGCTGGTCTCACGGCTTGAGTTTGGAAGAATTTGTTCCCTTTCATTTACTGGAACGTTTGAGGAGATCTGGCTTGGTCTGTTCTTTATGAACTTGGTAAAATCTGACCAAGAAGCTGCCTGTCTGTCTTTACTTTCCTCAGGGACATTTCAATACGGATTCAGATTCATCGCAGCATCGGGTCATTTGTTGAAAACCTTCCCTTTTCCCTCCCATGTAGGCCCCTCTTGGAACTACTTCTGCTCTACCCCATAGTTCATGTCAGGTTTCCATCTTCATTTGTTTCAGGATATTTTTTAAGATCTTTAAATTTCTTCATTGACCCACTGGCCCTCAGAAGTAGGGTTGATTTCCATGTATTTGCACAATTTCCAGTTTTTCTTGTTGATTCCTCTTTTTTCCACTGTACTCAGAGGAGATACATGATATGATTCTGGTTTTTAAAACATCGTCAGGGCTTGTTTTGTGGCGTGACAAGTGGCCTGTCCTTGACAGTGGAGATGAGAAGGTGCACTCAGCAGCGGCTGACACATCAGCCAGGCCCACCTGGTGCATAGTACTTCTCAACTCAACTTTGTGGTGGTTGATTTTCTCCGTGGGTGATATGCCTGCTAATGAGAGTGGGAGCTGAAGTCCCCAGCCAGCACTGCACTGGACTCCCTCCCTCCTTTCAGGTCTGATTGCAATGCTCGATGTGTGCATAGGGCTGTGCTACAAGGAGTGCACATGTGTGCACAGTTGCTCTGTCCTCTTGTGATTCCATCATGACATGGCGACCCTTGTCTCCCTACAGCTTTGGACTGAGGTCTGCTTACTGGACATGGAGAGCCTCTCTGCTTGCTGTTGGTTTCTGTTTACATGGAGGATCTTTCCATCTCTCCACTAGCAATCCAGCCACTCTTCATCGGTGAAGTGCGTTTCTTGTAGATAGCGTATAGTTGGGTCTTATCTTTTATCCATTTTTACCCATTTGTATCTTCAAATTGAGGGATGTAATCTGTTTATATTCAGTCATTATTGACAGGTAACAAAGTTCTCCTGCCATTTTCTTAGCTAGTTTTGGTGGCTTTGTATACCCTTGTTTCTTTCTTCCTCTTATTGTTTATCTTTGTGGCTTAGTGGTTTTCTGTATTGATAAGGTTTGGCTTTGACTCTTTTTTGATTGCGTGTCAACCAGTGTGTTTTAAACTTCACACCTGTTCATGATGGAGGTGTTCAACCCCCCATCCTTGGATGTAGGACTTCCATAAGCACTTCTTATAATGCCAGTCTTGTGGTGACAAATTCCCTCAGTTTTTCCTTGTCTGAGAAAAATAAGATTTATTTCTTCCTTATTTCTGAAGGATAGCTGTGCTGGGTATAGTACTCCTGGATGGTAGTTCTGGTTTTTTTGTTTGTTTGCTTCCAAATCTCTGAAGATGTGATTCCATTCTCTGCTTCTCTATGAGGTTTCTGCAGAGAAGCCTATTGCTGATGGAATGGAGACTCCCTTACATGTGACTTGACATTTCTCTCCTACAGTCTTAGCATCCTCTCTGTCTTTGGCTTTTGACAGCTTGGTTGCACTGCATCTTGGAGAGTACCTCTCTGGTTTGAGTCTTATTGGAGTTCTTTTGACTTCTCTCCTAAGACCTGGGAAGTTCTCAGTTTCATTGCCTGTCTTCATGTCTTCTTCCTCCAATAATGAAAATATCTGCTTACTTAATTATGTCTCATAGGTCTCATAACCCTTCTGTACTCATTTTCTTTTCTTGTATTTTTTTTCCCCCTCTGACTTTGTTAATTCAAAAGATCTACCTTCAGGTTCAGAAACTCTTTCTACAGCTTGATCCTGTTTGTTGTTGTGGCTCACATTTTTTTCCCATTCATTGGAATCTTCAGCTGCAAGATTTCTGTTCAGTCCTTTTTTTTTTTTTTATTTACTTATTGATCTGTTCAGTTCTTTTTCAGGATGTTTCTCTCTGTTGAACTTCTCACTCAGATGATGAACTGCTCTCTTGTATTCATTAAATTGTTTATCTGTATTCTCCTGTACTTTGCTGAGTTTCCTGCTTTCTTGCATCCCATAGACGTCCTTTCCTTTGGTTTTGCTACTGGAGACTTACTGTGTCTTCTTGGGTGTCAGGTTCCCTTTACTTGTGTTCCTTGTGTCCCTTCACTAATGTGTGTGCATATCATGCAGTAGTCATCCACTTACATGATTTCTGTTTCCTGTACAGAGACCCTATTTTCTCTGATTCGTGTGCTGGCCGGTGATTGGCTGTGGTATGTCAGCGTTGATTCTAGGTTGACTTGGCAGTGTGGTTTGTGCTCATTCTCTTCAGCTACAATCCTCACCAGTGATGTCTGCAGCTGGATCTGTGGCCTAGCCTGTAGGCATGTGTAACTATAGTGGCACAGGATGGTTTTGCATAGGGTTGGGCTGCCACCTGGCTGGCCGTTGTGCTGGGCACAGGTATCCACAGGCCTTGGGGAATGGCAGCTGTGTAGTGGGCTCTCTGGTGGATGGGGCCACAGTCTGTGGGGCTGGACTTGGGTATGTGTGGGTGCCATAGACCAGCCAGCTGTGCAGCACTTTAGGGGTTCAGCAGGCTTATAGCCCAGGCAGCAGTCAGGCCATGCTAAGGAGTATGTGGGTGTTGCTGCCCAGTCAGCTGTACAGTGGGTGCTCTCAGGGCACCTCCAGCTGGCTGTCAGGTGGGTTGCAGGCACACAGGCTATGTTGGACTGGTCAGTTGTGCAGTAGGCTCCTGGGTACAGCTTGACTACTGCCTGGCCAGCTTCGGGATCAGGTATATGCAAGCACTGTGGTCCAGCTGGCCATGTGGTGTGCTTCTGGTGGGGTAGGGTGAGTTTCTGGCTGACTACCAGGCCGGGCACAGGCAAACACAGGAGTAGTGGACTACTGGCCATATATATGTCAGCTTCTACTCTATGCAAGTCTGCCCGTTCCTTGGGAGACGGAGCACTCTGCAGGTGTGAGCTTGGATCTCAGACTTCCTGCTGGGTAAGGCTCTGAGTCATCAAGGTCTTGATGCTGTTGACACCTGTATGAGCCTGGTACAATGATGGTGCTCTTCAGACTGGAAGTGTGCTGGGTCGACTAGCTCCAGGAAGGACACTCTTTGGCCACGAGTCAACCAGATATTTGCAGATGATGCTGAGCCATGGCTGCTTGGGTGATGGAGGGCAAGGGGCTACCACATGGGCTCCTACTCTGTGATATCACATCTATGTAAACCCTGGAATTCTCCAGACTGTGCTCACAATCTGTGAGGGCTGCTGGGGTCTCCTGGGGCTGTCTGGGTCTGCAGTTTCCCTCTTCCCTAGAGGAGAAGTCCATCTTGACTCCAGGATGGGGAGAAAGTGTTGGTGTTTAATTTTAGATGAACTTTAAAGGCTCCAATTAAGGATTGGTCAGGGTGATATTGCTCCTCCTCCTCATGTGGTGCAGGTAGAGTCTGTCCCTTGTAGATTGTGGTTTCCTTTGTGTAGTTCTCTACCTGTCCTCTATGTGTTGGATTCCAGAACCTGCCCTGTTCCCCCATTTCTTGGCCTTGACTGTGAATCCCTCTGGCCTCACCACTCTCCTCCTGTCTGTCAGGTTCCCTAGGTCCTGGGCTCTCCTTCCAGGTTCAGCCATCTTGTCCTGTCTTGCCAATGTCCACTTTCAGGAACCACAGATCAGTCCTAGCTTGTGGCTTGTGCTTCTGTGACACCTGTTAATGCTGTTTCACCAACCACCATGCAGCCAGGGTGCTTCTTGCTGCTGGGAGCCCTGAGTGCTGTGTGCCTTGCCGTGCGAGACTGGAGGGCTGTCTTGATCTGGCTGCTGCAGCTCCGAGTTTCCTTCCTACCAGGAAGATGAGTGCTCTATTGATAGAAAGACTGTGAAGACCTGCTGCTCAGGGAGATATCAGCCTGCCCAGGCTCACCATGCCTGCGGTGGGGCCCTAGCATGGACTGCATGAGATTTATTTTTTTATTTATTACAAGTCCCCGCTGCACGTCTTAAGGATCCTGGCCACCCCTGCAGAGCCAGCACCGTGCGGGTGTTGGAGACATCACTGCTGCCCTGGAGGGTGGCTAGGGGCTGTCGTGTGCGAATCTCAAGGTAGCAGTCTCCCTTCCCCGTGTCTTGGTGAAGAAACAGTCTGCATCCGAGGTACAGAGAGCAGTGTGTCCACTCATTTTGAACCTGGCTGTGCCTGGGGCCCTGGAGCCGGGCAGGATGGTTGTTTCATTGTGCAGAAGGTGAAGTGGAGTCCTGGACGGCCTTGCTCTCTCCCAGGTCCATGTTCCTTCTACTGCCGATGCCGGTGCAGACCTCCCGGACTCTGCTGCCACGTCCTTGGTGTGTCCACAGCTTCTGAACACCCCGCACAGATTCTGGGATGGCCGGAGTGCCTGTTTAGAAAGTGCTTTTGCTTCTTTCTGGTCTGAAGCTTCTGTGGTAAAACTCTATGGCAGTTATGGGCCTCGGGACTGGGACTCGAGGGACCAGGGTGAGGTCCATTTCTTCTGTGTAGCTGTGCAGCTGCTTCAGTGGAGTTCCATGGGGACGGAGTCCCCGACGGTGCAAAAGCTGTCCAGACGTGGCAGGGAGGGAATGTGGGACCCCCGGCAGGGAGCCTGTGGTCTTGCTGTGTGTGTTCGTGGGTCTTCTCCAGGCTGACGCCCATCCTGCAGCCTTGGGCCTTCCGCTTTGCCTCCTCATGTCGACAGGCTGCTAAGGAAGGACTGAAGGAGCTGCGGGGACAGTGCCAGCGACTCCACCACCACTGCCATTGCTTATTTCAGTCACGCGTGCGACTTACCTGCTGCACCTCCCAAGTTGGAGAGCTGGCGATCCGCACCCCTGCAGCAGCAGCAGAGTTGTCACTGTGTTAGAAATAGGTGACATCGATGTACTGTTGCTTAAGGACAGACTTAAGACACTGGGAACCAAGGCTCATGACTATTATCTTGGACTCACTTAAAGGCCAAGTAAAAAAAATCATATTCTTCACTTAAATAAAAAATATGTTACCACAGTGTTGGAAACAACAGAGAGAAATTCTAAAATCAGTGGTCTTTGAACACTGTTAATTTGCTGTGATTTCACGTCCAGAGCAAGAGGAGAGCGGGCAGCTCATCTCTGTGGCAGTGGAACACGGCTGAACCCTAGGCAGGAGCAGACAAGGGCTCTGAGGCTCACTTGGGAACTGGTGGCATCGGTGGTAAGGATCCCTTTTATGGGGAGGTAGCCCTACAGCGCTACTCAGCTGGGAGGCTTAGTCTAAATATCATTTTCCCAGGGAAAAGTTGGTTCTCATCTCTGTGCCAATCACTAGTCGGGGCTTCAGGATTTCCAGGGACCCATGCCAGGAGCCATGTCATCCCTGCTTATGGCGGGGGCACCGGTCAGAATGCTGAGGAGTTCAGCTCCCAGGCCACCATTCTGCTTTAATAAGGGAAAGGGGAGATCAGGGGCCATAACTGAGAGGTCCTGTCTAAGGTAAGCACATTGGCATTGATTTGTTTAGCAACAGATGTCTCTTAATGTTCCATCGCCTTGGATTGAAAGATTTGTGGACAAGCTAGACTGTAGTTACGAGTGGGCACAGCCCACCATACTCAGAGCGGCTTTCTGAGACGAGGGTCCTTGTCCTGGGGCCCCTCTCTGCAGAGGAGACATCCCTGGAGAAATCACGAGTTCTTTTAGACACAGTTGATTTGATCAAAGTGGAACAGCTGACCACAGGAACCGTTCTATTGTTTTTCTACTGTTTATTGTTTATCCAATGAAAGCAAAGAGCTTGGCTGATCAGATTTTCAGCCCAGTTGTAGAGAAGTAGCAGGAGACAAGCTGGGACTGCAGAGGAGTAACAGAGGGAGGAGGAGATGGAAGCTCTGCCTGCCCTAGAGCCCTGCTGAGCCCGGCCTGCTGGGCAGGTGTGGCTGGAAGCGGCCAGGCTGAGCAGGCTGGACACAGCTGGGGTCACTGGGGCCAGCAGCGGGGCTTGGATGGGCTCTGTGCATCTTGGATGTGGGGAATGGCTAGTAAGATCAGTGACCTTTCTAAGATCCATTCTCCTGCGTGTGAAACAGGGACTAGAAAGTATGCTCTGCAGGCCGTGGGTGCAGGACAACCACCCCAGTCAGGGCACCTTGTCATTCCAGGAAGCCGCAGAGGCAGGAAGACCATCCACAGTGGCCCACTTCCTCATCCAGCCTGGTGTGCAGTGCACAGGCTTCCTCCTTTCCTTAGGTCTTTCCTTCCTTAGGAAGGGTCTGTCCCAAGTCACAGAAAAGAATCAAACACGTGTCTGCCCCCCTCCTGTGAGCTGGTCGCAGGCCTGGCTCAGCCACGGGAGAGGAAAAGGCTCTCCTTCACTCCCTGCGGTTTCCTGTGACCACTGAAAGTTGACGGAGACACTCTACTCACCCTGGAGGCTGGAGATCCGGCCCTGGGGAGGCTGACAGACACCCGAGAGAGCGAATTCCTTACCATGTGAGTCTGCGTTCTGTCACAGCCCCAAAATGCCAACACAAGCAACTGAAAAGGAGGAAAGGTTTATTTTGGCTCATGGCTTCAGAGGTTTTGGTCCATGGTCACTTGGCTCCATGTTGTTGGGCCTGTGGGGAGGCAGAACCCCTCGCCGGAGCATGAGTGAGTGAAGCTGCACCCCTGATGGTGGACAGGAAGTATGGGGACCAGTGTCCAGTCCCAATATCCCCTTCACAGTACACTGGGGGCCTAATAACCTCCTTCCATTAGGCCCCCCTCCTACAGAGTCCACCCTGATAGTGCCCCAGGCTGGGGACCAAGCCTTCAGGCCTTTTCCAGGTCCAACCCTACCACACAGCAGGTCAGCTCCCCAGCTCCCTGCAGAGCCTGCCCCAGAGGATGGCCAGAATGCCCCTTGCCCCTTCCTTCCCACACTCAGACTGGCAGGGCCTTTGACCCTTGGGTTACACCTGGGCCCGGGCTACGCTCCTTCTCTGCCAGGGGAGCTGCTGGTTTCCTGTTGTCTCTGGGCTTGTGTGGAGTACTCTGCTTCACCCTCTGCCTCTCAGGGCCCAGGAGGTCATCTTCATGTGCACTCAGCAGGCCCGGTGGGGCTCCAGGGCCACCAGCAGCTGAGGAGAGGCTGACCTGTGCCAGCGTGGGCAGGAGGGCTGTGTCTGTCTTCCAGACGGACTTGGATCATGGGAGGGGCCTCATCTTCCTCAGCTTTCTTTTGAGGACACTTCTTTAAATCATGAAAGCCTTATCGTCTTCAGTTCTTAGTCACTAGATAGCTACCTTTGCTTTATAAGAAAGAGAGAGGAGTTGAATACTGTCATGCATATTCACTGCTTGTGTCATTGGAACCTGATCGTAAGATCTGAAAGGGTCAGGCATGGTGGGGCATGCCTCAATCCCAGCAACTTGGGAGGCTGAGGCAGGAGGGTTGCGAGTTCACAGCCAGCCTCAGCAACTTAGCGAGGCCCTAAGCAACTAAGTGGGACCCTGCCTCAAAATAAAAAATAAAAAGGGCTGGGGAAATGGCTCAGTGGTTAAGCACCCCTGGGTTCAATCCCAGGTACTATTAAAAAAAAAGAGAGAGCTGAAAGGATCTGTTTTTAGATCTTTATGATCAGAAGTTGGTTTAATTGGAATCTAATATTCAGACACACACGCATGCACACACACATATAGTTTTCTTTTTAAGGAAGTCCTATTCTTTCAATTTGATCTGATAGAGGACAGACAGACCCGAGTGGTGGGAGCATGAGGTTAAGGTAATAATTCTATAAACTGGGCCACTGCTGACCCACACCTGTGTTGCCTTCTGAAAACGGTTCACCTGCAGCCCTGCCTGGCTTAACAGGGTTGTCACACTCCTCAGCAAACTACCTGCTACCTGCAGGAGAAATGCAGGCCTGACATGATGCCGCTAAGAGGGATGCATGTTGCCTTGAAGTGGGGACTTCTGTGACCCTTTCCTGTGAACCCAGAACCCAGGCAGGTAAGGATAATTCCCCTGACCATAAAATCTATAAGAACAGGTCCGAAGTGACCTAGAGTTGTCATGGCAGTGGGGACTTGGAAGTCTGATGTCCTGCTGTCAGTCAGAAGTCAAGAGGTGGACCTGGACAGGAGCCTCTGGAAAGTTCCCTGGGGCCCCAATGAAAGTGGACGGCAGGAGAGGCGCACCATCCCTCTACTCTGAGAGGACCCACCCTCTCCCTTGAGTGTCCCCTCTCCCCTTCCCATGCCTGTTACTGTGAGTGACGTGTGTGTCTGAGATCCTTCTGACTTTATGGCAGGAATTGGGGTGTGGGGGTGTGGGGGGTGTGCTGCCTCAGTGTCCAGGAGGCCCTGACTCGGAACAGCTCCTCCTTCTCTATGGGAAGCTCTGGGCCGAATGGAACCTCTGACCCTGACTGACCGTGTGCTTCTCGGATTCTTCCCACTTGCTCTTGTTGGAACCTTAGTTGGCTGCGGTGAACCTAAGTACTGGACAAGAAGAACCTGGGCTGGTTCCTGGGGCCATCAGCACATGGACAGGGATCCTGGGTGTCCTGCTCCCACGCTGCTCTGCTTCCTGTCGCCCATCTGCAGGTGCCCCGGAGCAGCGCTGGCTTTGTGGTGGGACGGTCACTGGTTTATCCCTCTACATTCTTTGTGTGACGTAGCTCATTTAAGTTTCAACCCCCTGTAGGTCTTCCCTGTTGAAGGATTTTCTGGTCCTACATTGGCCCTGGTATGAGCTGTTTGGTGAGAAGGAGAAGAAGGACCGTGTAATGCCCAGCTCCTTCCTGGTTTCAAGGTGTCTTTCCATGGTGCTGTTGCTACTGTGGACTTGGTGCTGAGGAGAGGTGGCTCCAGAGCAGGGGTCTGACACTCCCTGCCACTAGTACCCTGGCTTTACTTTAAAGGACTTCTCTCTTTTTCCTTTCCTCTTTCTTTCCTTCCTTCTGTTCTTTCCCAGGGATTGAACCCAGGGCGCTTAACCACTGAGCCACATCCCCAGCCCTTTTTATTTTTTGTTTTGACACAGGGTCTTGCTGAGTTGCTTAGAGCCTTGCTCAATTGCTGAGGCTGGCTTTGAACTTCTGATCCTCCTGCCTCAGCCTCCGAGTCACTGGGATTACAGGCATGCATTGCTGCACCCAGCCTTTCCTTCCTTCCTTCCTTCCTTCCTTCCTTCCTTCCTTCCTTCCTTCCTTCCTTCCTTTTTACTTTTTGAGTTATACCAAATACAGCTTACTCTTTTCTACTCTGGAAGCTTGGCTTCCTATTTTCACTACAACATCCCTCTGACTCTCAGGAAACTAAAATAAATCTGTTTTATTTCCTATTGAGCTTTTAACTCTACCATGGCACTTGGAAACTGTCATTTATAACAGACACAGTCAAAAGAATTCAATAGTATGTGTGCTAAAACAATTAATTAATATAGAATTATAGTTCAAATCTTCCCTGAAATGAAAAAAACAAGGCCCACATAAGTAGCAGTTTTAATTTAATAACTAGAGCCTGCTTTAGGCATATCAATGGAAAAAAGTTCCAGAGCAAACTTGAAATAGGAGAAATGTGTTTGGAGCCACTTCTGGGTAAGAGTGTGCAGTACTTTCTAGAATAACCAAGTCAGGTGCACAGGCATACTTTAAATATCAACTTTTTGATTTTATTTATTTTTTTAAGACTGGATTTAAACTTTTGATATAAAACAGACTTTTAATTTCCCGTTTTTCAAAGATAATATTGAAAGGTCACTCAAGCTTTTAAAGTTTTAAGAAATGACTCATTGTACTACCAGTGTCTTATAGGCTTCAAAATCAAATTTCCGGTCAGTATTGTGCATTTTGATTTGGCAAACACATACCCTTTTTATGTGTTGTAATGGAACTTATTATGAAAAGCTTTTTATGACCATGTTTGACTTGGTAGGTCTTCAGAACACTCCATTTAATAGATAAAAAGAACATTGCGTGCTTTAATGAAGTATTCTGAGTGCTTGTGTCAACTTTAAGATAAATCTCTGACCAAGATACATAAGATTTGAAGTTCCTCTTCTTATTGATTTCAGATTTGTCTGTAACAATTTGTCTATATTTACCATTTCCTAATTTGTGTAGATGGCCACATTCACAGAGGTGACTATTCTCAAGTTGGGGACATTGCTCCCCAGAAACAGCACAGGATTGAGGGGGTGCCATGTGCCAAAGCAGCCAGCTGTTCTCCTAGTGATCAAGAGTGGGGGAGGCTTCTGCACCCAGAGACTGCACTCAGCAGCGTGGAGGGGTGTGCATGCCTTGGGGAGATGCTGCCCACCTCTGGATGGCCTGGTCTCAGTGGGCCTTGGGATCTGGCCTGGTGGGGCTTCAGCCTGGTTCAGAGGACCCCTGGAAACCCACTTGCCAGACTCTCCTGAGGCCCAACAAAGAGCAAAGTAAATTCCAGCCTCATTCCAGACTAATTTAGAATTCTCAGCCAACTCAGAAATGACTTTCAAGAAATATTTACTGACACTTATGTGTTTCAAGGTCCTCCAACTCCAGATTACCCCCAAACTTTGTGTTTTATTTATCAATTCATTTCCCCATACAGAAGCTGGCTATAATCTGTGGCAAATCAAAGAGACCAAAACTCAGTCATTTAGACCTTGTTGCTTCCTCCCCCTGAAAGCTACCCTTAACCTCTTAGAAAGATTCATGTATTCTGTTCTTTAAAATCTTCAAATATTGCTATTACATTTTTTCATAATGCTTTTCCCCCCGTTTTTCTAATCTTAAATCACAATCTATTTAGGAACTGTTTGTGTTGCAAGGCTCTGCTCAATCCTGAAGAAGCAGGAACCATTTCCATGGGGTGTGTTAATGGTTTATAAGAACATCAATTAAGAACAAAGAACAGTTTCCAAGAAAAGACCTCTGGAGTAGAAAATTTCTGAAGATCACCCACGGAAATGAATAGAACACTCTGGGTTCCTGCTGAAGGGGGCACCAGACTTTAAAGACACCCCCTCCCCCGAGCACACCGCCCTGCCCTAAAATCGCTGAACCAGGACTCCCGAGATTTGGAGCTATGTTTGGGATCTCCACTCCCAAGTCCTTGGTGGTGAGCCTGAACATCCAGGAGGTGTGGGGGTTTTCAAACCAGCCAGGACTCAGGAAGAGTGTATCCTGGAAGGGCAGGAACTTCCTACAATACCTTAACTTGTTTGTACTGCTTTAAATATTACTTAAATGGTTTGTGACAAACTTTCAACTTGAAACACGTGAGCCCAGGCTCTGAGACCTCCCTTCCCCGCAGGGCAACGAACACGCTTTGCGCTCTCCTCTGAGTTCAAACTTCTGAGATGCGCCTGGAAAACAGGGATGCAAAATCTGGTGGGAAGCCTGAACTTCCCGAGAGGCGCCTGCTAGTGCTCGGCAGCCAGCGGCAGTCCCGGCCAGGAACTCCAGAAAGTTGTTTTGGAGGCTGCGTCCAGCTGTGTCCAGGCCCAAGTCCTTTTGCATCTGAAGAGGAGCGGGGAAGCCTCCGGAAAGGGAGTGCCGGTTCGGGGGGCCAGGTCAGCGCCGGACAAAGGCGGGAGCGCCGGGGCGGCTCCGGCCTGAGGGCCGGTCGGGCTCCCGGCTCAGCCTGCTCGGCTCAGCCCGCGGCAGCTCATCCGGCCCCGGCCCGCGGCCGCCCGGGTCCGAACCGGGTCGGGCCAATCAGCGCGCGGCGCCTGGCCTGCGTTCCCCGCCCGACCCGGCCGAGCCCGGCCCTGCACCCGGCCCGCGTTCCCCGCGTCCCCCGCGTCCCCCGCGTCCCCCGGCCGCGCAGGGCCGGGCGAGGAGGGGCCGGGCCGCGGGGGATCCTGGAATCGGCGGGAGGTGGGGATTCTGGGAGGAAGGCTCCATTTCCTCCTTCCCGCCGGCCAAGCCCCGCCACCCGCACCCCAAATTTCGACGTGTCGCTTCCCAGGCGCTGGCGCCGCGGCCGCGCGAGGCCCCGCGGGGAGGATGCTGGGCATGTACGTGCCGGACAGGTTCTCCCTGAAGTCCTCCCGCGTGCAGGACGGCATGGGGCTCTACACGGCCCGCAGAGTGAGCAAGGTGGGTGCCGCGGCCCGCGCCCCTGCCCCGCCACGCAGGGCCGGCGGCCAGGGCTGCTGCGCGCGCGCACGGCCGGCTCGCGCCTCCGGGGCCCCGCGCCGCCGCCTCGGCCCCGGCCCCCCCCCGGCCGCTCCGCTCCGTGTGCCCGGGCGGGTGGGCGCCCGCCAGTCCACGCAGGCCCCGGAACCCCGGCCGGGCGCCTCACCTCCCAAGTGCGGGCTGCGGCTTCTGGGAAGCGCCAGCTCATCTGCCAACCTCTGCCCTTTAACTTCGCCCTTTTGCAATTTTCTCTGGTTTTGGATCTTTCCTTGCAGAAATTTCGAGGCGCGAGATCAGGGCAAGCGCGTTGCCCTGTGCACACGAGAGCGGCCTGGAGACTTGGGATGTAGGGAGCAAAGGCCGGGGACGAGGTTGCTGAAATGCCTCACATCTTTGCAGTTAGACCCCGTGACGTGTGTTATGATGGTCCCAGGAGATCTGGAACCGCCAAGGCAGTGCGAGGCCCCCAGGGTAACCAGAGCCCGCTCCTGCGCCAATGCCCTGCCAGGGCCCATGCTGGGTAGTTAGTTATATTAGTTCACTTCGCTGGCGCCACGATCCTCTGAGATCAGCTTTGAGCCTCATTTAAGAGGCGAGAAAACGGAAATTCTTACATTTCTTGCTGAGTTAATGAGTTAAGTCTGAAGCTCATGTTCTTTCCGGAATATTTCTTGTCTCTTAGGGAACAATGGACATTACAAACCCCTATCCCTGCCACCTTCTCAATCCCTGCCCACCCAACCCCCGCCTGTTGTTAGCAGATATTTTGAAAGATGGAGAAATGAAGGTTTGGGCAGGACAGGCCTGTTGAGTTTAGGTGTACCCACAGGAGGGTCCCAGGATGTGCCCAGAGACACCAGGGTGCCTGCCATCCAGTGACCTCTCCCCCAGCTCTGACCTGAGAGCAGGTGAGTGGGGAAAGAGTGACCCTTCCCAGCACCACTTACAAGCCCTCCAGGGCAGTGCTGGAAAAAGTCAACCGTGTTTATACTGTTTGGGAATTTGGGAGAATGCATAGATGTGAAAAGCAGAAGAAAATACTTTATTTGAATTAAAGGTGTAGGGAGTGCATGTTGCCAAGGACCAGATGTTAAAATTCACAGGCCTCCAGAGCCAAGGGTAGCCATCCCAAATGCCTTCCCTCCAGAGTCGAAGTGCTGCTTTGATTTCATTCTCACAGGATGCAAAAAATTCCCAAACGCACTTGAAGGTCTCTGGCATAAATGTACTTACCTAAAATATTAAGCATAGTTTTTAAAAGTTATTTAATGTTATGAATAGTAAGACCAAAATTTCAAAGATGAGAATTATAATCCCTATGTTTTGTTTTTTAATACTATTTAATGTTTAGAAACAGCTGGTCAATGCAATATCTTTTGGTAGTTTTTATTAATTTCAACCTATTTTTTGTGCTTATTTGAAATAAATATTTTGGGGCAAGATGGCAAACAGCTTCTGAAATAGACATACATTATTGTGGCATTACTGTTGGCATTAGTGAAGCTTATCTTTTCCTGGCTAGTGTAACTTTAATATAAAAAATAGAGATTTCCGTCCAGATTAAAGCTAGCATGCTTATCTGTATTTTAAAGAATATGCAGATGTTTGCAAAAATCCAAACTAATGGTTGACAGAGTTTAGTTGTGATCCCAAGATGTTCTGTCGCAAGGTCAGAGATGGTTCACTGCTGCCAGAAATGACCTTAAAGCAGCTTCAGCTCCACCTGCTAAAGGCCAAGGGCACACCTGGCCCTGCAGAGCAGGTTTCAGCTGAACTGTGTGGCTGAAACAGAAAGACAACAATGCACCCCTTAGCTGTTGGTGCTTAGTTGGTCTCCCAATTGTTAAATATTTCCCAAGTTTCCATAGGTCTTAGGTGGCCATAGATCAAGGGGTCTGGGAAGATAGAGTTAGATCAGCAGCGATGTTAAGCACATTTTCATGGTCTCTATTCTAAACAAATTTTGGAATATACTACTTCAGCTATCTGTGTTGAAATTCCAGATGTTTTATCAGACTTTTATTACATGCGTGCTGGTATAACACTCCTGTTTTACAGAACCATTACAATTCAAGCCGTCTGTTGATTCAAATTCAGAATTGAATCCAGACTGAGCTTGGGGAATCTTGCTAGAAACTCCACCGTGACATTCACCAGGTTGACCTGGGACTCCCTTTCCAGATGCCATACTCTTCCCTAGAACCATCCCTTTCTGTGCAGGGTCTCCTGGAGCCAGGTCCCTGCAGCCAAATCACCGAATTTTGTTGCTCTACCATGACTCTAACGGAGTTTTTCTTGGCAGTTATCTTTTTTGCAGGCCTATTGCTTCTAATTTTTTTTTTCATGTAAAATGTATATAGTGACAATATGATGGTCTACTGGAAAACCTCTGGGTAGAAAAAATTCTGAGTTTATTCACTCTTGCACAGTGCCATTTGCTAATGATGATGATGATGATGATGATAGTGTAATAATGACTCTCCTCATGGCATTTTCCCCTGGCTGGCTGGTAGGAGTGAGTGGTGGGGGTGCTGTTTGACATTATGCTGGGACCTGAGCAGTGGAGGGGTTACTTACAAAGTTCCTTCCAGCTGTCAGCTTCTGTGATTTTTAGGAAAGGACTAAGGTGGGGAGAGACTGCCACCAGCTTTCCTTCTCTTTGGATTACTCTTGTCCGCAGGTTTTCATTCAGAGGCAGCCACGACTGTGCCAGGTCCCAGGTCCTCAGGGAAGCCAGGCAGAAGGGCTTTGCAGGGAGCTGGTTTTACTGTGTGCAGAGATAGACCGGGACCTGTAGTTAGCAGCTAAAATGGGAGGGTCACCCAGACAACAAGGGCCTGTGCGAGGTTAAATGCAGGGTTGGAGTCCGAGGGCGTCCTCCTGGGATGACCTCAGTGACAGCGGAGCTGGCCCATGGAAGCACCCCGGGAGGGGAAGTTCAGAGGGCTTGACTCGTGGTCCTGGGGACTGTCCGGCCAGTGCTGTGATGAGGTCGTGTGCAGCTGGAGGAGGAGAGCCGTTGGAGGTTGCGGGAGCTGGCAGCAAGCTCAGGCAGATTCCCTGGGCTGCAGGAGGCTTGTGGGTTGCACCTTCTTGCACACGCCTGTGAAGCAGCCACTGAGCATGCACATTCGCAGACAGGCAGCTGAGGCGGAGGCTGGCCAGCGTGACACTGAGTGGTGGCCCTGTGACTTGATTCAGGGAGTTGGACGAGAATCTGTGCTGGTCTGTTAGACCAGAGTGAATGGTGTGCAGGCAGAATGTCGAAGTGCAGCCGGAGCGGTCCTGGGAGATGTAGACCCAGGAACAGACCAGAAAAGTCCTTGAGCCATTCCCCCAGGAGCGCGTGCCGGAGGAGCTAGGGCAGCCCCGAGCTGCCGGACGCAGGTTCGCATTCTGACTTCAGGCTTCTGTCTGCTGTGCGCTGGCACATACTGTCACATCGTGTCACAGAATGATCTCAAGTGGTAAATGATGGTCTCCACTTGGCAGGTGAGAAACTTGCTCGGGTAACACCTCTTGCCCA
>JAJEJO010001670.1:354391-377181 GCA_020662805.1 Glaucomys volans
TGCCTGATGTCACCCTGTGGGAGGGGCAGAGAACGGAGGTGCCTGATCTCAGGGCTCTTATTTTTAGAAACTACATTCTCTGGAGCCAACTGCTGTCCCGTTTCTCCCTGGTTTTGTGCTCATTTGCCTCCCGCGGGCTGCCCCTCTCTCCTCTCCCTTTCTCTCTCTGATTTGCTTTTCCAGTCATCTTGTGTGAGACCATCGTGGCCACAGTGTAGTGGGAAAATCCTCTACCATTTCTGGTCCAAGTTCTTTTTACTTCTTGTCTAGAGGTGAATGTCGTGAGGTGAAGTCAGCCCATGCCCGTGCACCGTGCGACAGGAGAGTCCTTTCTCCCTCTGAAGCTGGAGGGGGCTCCTCCACTTGTGAGTGCCTGAAATTCCTCCGCGGTGGCTTCCCGCTGGGCATGCCTGATTGAAGCTTAGCATGATACCTTCAAAACAAAACTCTGTCCCGATGGCGACCTGAGCTCTACCTTGGAGGAGAGCCAGCTTCCCTGTGCAAGGCCTTTCGGGGTTGGCGTTCTCTATTACACTTCTATTCCTGTTCACTTGTGAATTTCTCTCCTTCATGGGAAAGGAAAGGAGACCCTCAACTTTATTTTATTTTTATTATTTGCTCTTTTTAGATACACATGACAGTAGAAAGCATTTGGACATATTGTACATACATGGAGTATGACTTCCCACTCCTCTGGTTGTACATCATGTGAGACCCTCAACTTTAAACTGTAATGGTCTCCAGATTCTTTGTTCTAATAAAGTGAGGTTGGGGGTTGGGGAGGGTTGGGGTGCTTTTCCCTCAGGACAGGTAGACTTCAGGTCTTCCTGCTTTGACTTATAAGTAGTAGTGTCAATAATTAAAGGTGCATAAAGACATTTCAAGCAACAAAGAATTTTTAAATCTGAAGACACGGCCAGCCTGAGAATAAAAGAGAGAAGAAAGATATCATGCAAGTGCAGATGAGAAACCTCAGGCTCGATTCTACGAGCAGTCCACAGAGGGACCTTGGGGACGAAACGGTCCTGGAAATAAAGGGGTCAGTCCCTAGAAGGCGTCGCCTGCAAGTGGACTGGCTGAGCACACAGTCCGAGAGAGACCCACACGCCCTGGGGCTGGCCCCAGGAGGTGCAGACCTGATTCGCACACGCCACCTGATGGGGAGGGACATACGCCCCATGAGAGTTGGTCAGACACCACAGGGGACACGCCTCAATCAGCCTCTGCTGTCCTGAAGTGCAGGCAAACGATGGCAGAGGTAGCATCCCAGTATAAGTCCGACCTGTCCCTTGTGGGGGCTGGAGTGTGAGGGTGCCAACAGATTCTAAAACTGTGGGAATCCGAGGTCTGAGTTGCCAGGCAGCCTGACAGAGCTCAGCCTTCGGGCCTGTGCATGGCTGGGTACCAGGCAGGGCGGAGGGCCATGGATGGGTGCAGGTGTGGGCAAGGAGACGGGGCTTTTGACAACAGTGGGCTGGTGGTATGCTGGGACAAGGACGGCATTGTGGGTGCCCATGTAGGTCAGCATGATGTCCCTCTGCCCCCAGTTCACATCACATGCACACTCGGTGACACAGGACTGTGAGTGCATGTGGTCGGGTAGGAGCCGTGGACCTGTGGGAGGGTCCGAGGACGCCCTGGTGGTCCTGGGCAGGCAGGTTTCTTCAGCAAGCCATGACCAGCATGACCTTGCTCGGAAGGGCACTGGAGAGCACTGAAATGGACGACCACTGATCAGAGAGACCATAAAGAGAAGGCAAACGTGAATCTCCGAGGGGAGGAAGACGCTGGCCAGGCCTGTCTGAGGACCTGTAGAGGAATATGTTAAAGAGCATGGAAGTCGGTCTGAAAGGACATGGGCAACACTTGGACAGCAGTGTCACACAGGCAGATGCCCAGGGGACAATCGACATGCAAAAGGTCCAGCTCTTCCATCACCAGGAAACACACTCCAGAAGCAGCAGTGGGCTGGTGGGCTCAGCAGGGCTGATGTCACAGAGCGGTGGCGAGGGTTGTTTGCAGGGGTTTCAGGCGCCCTCGTGCACTGCTGCTGGGGTGCGACCTGGCACAATTGCTTTGGAAAAGCATTCAGTGGTTCAGCTGGAGCTGAGTGTGTGCGTGTGCCAGGAGCATGCGTCTGCTTCTCTTCCGCAAGGGTCAGAGCCAGGTGGAACTCATCTGTGAAGTCGTGAGTAAGGCTCCTGGCTACCGCACCGTGAGGGTGGCCCTGATGCGGGGGCTGGGGAGGACTGCTGGGGTGCTGTTTCTGTCCTTACTTGCAATGCTGAGGACTGAACCCAGGGCCTTGCATATGCTGGGTAAGCCCTCTGCCACCAAGCCACATGCCCAGGACTTTGATTTTTCATTTTGAGATAGGCTCTCAGTAAGTTGCTGAAGCTGGCTTTGAACTTGTGACCCTCTTGCCTCAGCCTCCCAAGGCTCTGGGACCACATGCATTGCCACCATGCCTGGCTGGGGTGCTGCTTCTTGACCTGTGTGCTGGTCATGGAAGTGTGTTTCCTTTGAGGGACTTACTGCAGCCGTGTGCGTAAAGTTTCTGCACCTTTCGGTAATGACACTACACTCCAGTCAGAAGCTTACTAAAAAAAAAAAAAAAAAAAAAAAAAAGGAATGTGGGGACATATGGGCTTCTACCTTCTCTGTCTGTCACAGCCAGAGGAAGACCTGGGTCACGGAACCAACATGGTAGAGTGTGTGAGTTTGGACAGTTCCAAGGGCAGAGCTGATGTGTGAGGCTCGCAGGGCCAGTCAGTAGACGGGGCATGTGCTGTGGACAGGGAGGGAGAGGTAGCTGCAGGTCACTGTCTGCCGTGTGCACAGCAGGCTGCGGGGAGGCAAGGGTGGCCAGGCGTCCTGTTGCAGTTCTGCTGGTGAAGGGTGGTGGATGTCCGATGGCACCTCCAGCCCTAGTGGTGGAGTTGGCGGGAGGTGATTGGTTTCCAGCTGGAGTGACCGACATGGATGGGAGCCGGTGTGGATTGTGTGTTGAGAGAGAAGGGTCAGTGACTGGTCCTGTGGGTGGAAACAGACACGGGCAATGGGACAGGCAATGGGAGAGATAGGCAGTGGGAGAGCGGGCTTGGGAGGGCTGGGAGGATGCAGCACGCATGGCGGACCCCAGAGCCAGGGCCCTGCCTTACCACTGTCTGATGCGGCAGCACTCCCAGGCCTTTGCACAGTGCATGGAGGGCATAAATATAATTGTGTAAATGCTCATTTCACATCCAGAATTCAGTAAATATACTCAACAAGCATGTTGAACAAGTGTGTGAGCTGTTTTTACTATCTGCTGTTCTTAGGACATGTGTTACTTGAACATTAAAAAAAAGGAAACAGCTTATTGATTCCCTTAATGCTTTGTGGGTTGGGGTTGCCTCTTTCTAGATGCTTGCTTTTTTTTCCCCGATCAACATGGTGATTTGACAGTGCGGTTTTTGAAGAAGGCCATTTGTTGGACATTAAAGTGGACACTTTGTTTGCATGTTTTCCTCTTTCTTTGCAGCTGCTCTGCTGTTGGGAACTTGACTCAGGACCAGGTTCCCAATGTGTTTTAGTTTTTGGTAAAAATGTTTTCAATTGTTTAAAATCTTTTATTTTTTTTTCTTGTTTATAGAAGTCCTTTTAGGTGTTTGGAACAAAGAAGTCTCTTTGCCAAATGTTTTTCTTTTGCAGATGATAACATTCTGTTTTAGGTTCCATTTGGAACCACTTAGTGTAGACATTAGTGGGAAAATGCCACCCAGGGAGCCCTGAGAGCTGGGATGGCTGAAACAGATGTCACACCGCCGCCCCCACACCAGCACTCCTCGTAGGGGCAGGGCAAAGTCAGCTGATGTCACACGCCTTCTGGAGTCCTGATGCCATCTGTTGTCCTTGTCTGCTTCTCAGATAAGGCTCCTACCTGAGTACACCTCCCAGATGTGGCCACTCAGCCAAACCTGACCCGACTAGGAGGGTGCTGGCAATTCATGGGCAGGTTGTGATTTAAAAAACAAACAAACAAAAGCCAAACCAGCTTCTGTACTATTGGAGGAGTGCCACTATCCGTGTGGTTCTGACCACAACCTACAGCACTACAGGATCTCCACCAAATAGATGCATCTGTTTGCTGATAATTGCAATTCCAACTCCAGTGTGTTTAACTAAGGATGGAGTACACATGCCAGGAGACAGGAAGTCCAGTGGTAAGTGAGTGACCACAGGCTGGTCGATGAGCTTAGTGATGCTGCCCAAATCCTCTCCACCTTGCCCACAAGCAGGGATTGCTGACTGAGGTTAATGATGCTACTCAAGACCTCTCCACCTTGCCCACAAGCAGGGATTGCTGATTGAGCTTAGTGATGCTACCCAAGGTCTCTCCCCCTTCCCACAAGCAGGAATGGTAATAACTGAATCAAAGTTCTTGAAGTTGGTGAAATATCAGGTAAAGAATTCAAAACAATCATTACAAAAATGATCAACATATTCTAAGAGAGCACAGAAAAACAACTGAATGAATTAAGGAAGTCAGTGCAGTGTATGAATGAGAAATTTAATAAGGAGATAAAAATATTGAAAAAGAACCAAATAGAAAACTTGCAAATGAACAACACACTAAATCAAGTAAAATGTTCAGTTGAAAGTCTCTCTAATAGAGCAGATCTTGGTGAAGACGGAATCTCAGAAGACAAGGTGACTATCCTTGAACATTCAGACATCACTAAAGAAAAGAAATAACCATGATCACAGTATATCAGAACTCTGGTACAACATTAAGAGAATCACTGGAATTGAGGAGAGTTGTGAGTTGCAGGTTAATGGAATGGATAATCTCTTCAGGAAAATAATAACAAAAAAAAATTTCCAGACCTTGAGAATGAAATGACATCCAGATTCAGGAGGCTTTCAGAACCTCAAATAGACAAGATAAAAAAATGAACCTCTCTACTACACATTTAAAATTAAGATACATACATAACAAGGATAGAATTTTAAAAGCCTCAAAAGAAAAATATCAGATCAAATCCAGAGGCTAGCCACTCAGAATCACTCCAGTTTCTCAGCACAAACTCTAAAAGCCAATAGGCCTTAGAATGATGTGTTCCAAATCCTGAAAGAAAATAACTGTCAACCACAACTGCTGTACCCAGCAAATCTATTTTTCAAAATCGAAGCAGAAATAAAAAAATTCCAAATAAGCAAAAATTTTAAAAATTCATGACTATTATACTGGCATGACAGAACTCATTTAAAGGAATGCTTCACACCGAAGAAATAAACACCCAGGGCTCACAAGTGAACAGATCTCATTTGAAGAGATCTAAGCAAAGGTGAAACAGGATCAAATTAAACATCATAAATAAACCAAAATGGCAGGAATTAATAAACATCTCTCTGTAATAACGTTGAATATTAATGGTCTTAACTCTCCAATTAAAATGGATTTAAAAACAAGACTCAAATATATGTTATTTGAAAGTGACCTACCTTACAGGCAAAGACAGCCACAGGTTGAAAGTGAAAGGATGGAAATTGATATGCTATGTGAATGGAGGCTAAAAACAAGCAGGAGTAGCTATTGTTATATCTGACAAAGCAGACTTCAAAATTAATCTGAAGAGATAAAGAAGGTCACTTCATACTGGTAAAGCTAACAGTCTAACAAGAAGATATAGCAATAATAAATATTTATGTGCCAAATGGGTATAACTAATTACATCAGAGACAATACTCAATTTGAAGCATTAGATAGACCACATTACAATAATATTGGGTGATTTAAACCTACCTCCGTCACCATTAAATAGGTCAGAGTTAGTCATCATACCACAGTGATTCATGCACACCACGTTCATAGCAGCATAATGCACAATCGCAAAGGACGGAACCAGCCTAGAGGTCCATCAATGGATGATGCATTAAGAAAATATGGCAGATCTACACAATGGAGTTTTACTCAGCCATAAAGAAAAACTAAATTATGTCATTTGCTGGAAAATGATTGGAAGTAAAGGCCATTATGTTAAGCAAAATAAGTCAAACTTAGAAGGTTAAGAGTCACATGTTTTCTCTCATGCAGAAGCTAGAGAAAAAAAGGAAGAGAAAGGTGGGTGGGTGGATATCATGAAAATCAAAGGGAGATTAGTATAGAAAATGTACTGAGGATGAGAGGTGGGGAGGGGGGATGTGCTGGACAGTGATATGGCTAAATTATTGTCATATTGTGCACACATACAGACATGAAACAATAAGCCCATCGTTACATACAACTGTCCTACACCTATAAACATGTACAACTGCACGACCAATTTGATTCTATGATAGGTACAATCAGAAAAATGAGAGATCACACTCCATTTATGTATAATCTATCAAAATGTGTAAAAACATTCTACTGTCATGTACAACTAATTAGAACAAATAAAAAATAATTTTAAAAACCCCTAAAATGTGGGGAGAAAAAAGTAATACAACCTGCCTCAGAGGGCTGTTGGAGGGATATTTTGTACATGTAAAAAACTGTGATTACAGTAAGTGTTCAATAAAATTAGCCCTGGTAGGGGGAATAGTATGTGAAGTCATCGTCCCCTGTGCTAGTAACTGGCTCTGTGAAGTCATCGTCCCGTGTGCTAGTAACTGGCTCTGTGTGGCTGTGGAGCACTGAAACTGGGCTGGTACAACTGAGGAGTGAATCTTTAATTTTATTTAGTTTTTTAAAATTAATTAGTTTAAAAACCTAAGTCAGGTACGATATCTTCCCGGGTTGAGGATGTAGCTCAGTGGTAGGGCACTGGTTTAGCATGTGCACAGCCCTGGGTTTGAGCCCAAGTACAGCAAAAATAAGTATACAGCGAATGGCTAATAAATAGACAGGTAAAAGTGACTCCCTTGGCCTGAGCAGCTCCGTGCTCTGGGGTCCGGGCTGCACTGCTGACTGCCTCCACGCCTCCCTGTTGGGCTGCAGGGTGCACCTGGGGACGCCTCAGTGTGCCTCATCTTCAGTACAGAAAGCATCACTGAGCAGGTTGGTCTCAAGGGAATACTTCAAATCATATTTTGAAAAAATTTTTTCTGCATAGTGGTGTAACATTTTAATGTGTTTATTAGAATATCTTGTGTAGACAAGATGAGTTACCATCTCATCCTGTAGTTAGCAACTGGAGATTATCTGTTATATGGATTCTTTTTTACAGAGAGTATTTTAGGTGTGCTTAGCATACTACAAAGTGGTGGTTTTCCCTACTGGGTCTCTAATGTTAGCTTTTCTAGCGTAAAGATGTAAGGGTGGTAAAAAGTCACGTAAAGAAAGTGCTACTGAGGCAGCAGTGAGTAGCGACAATGGGTGCTGTCATCCAGGGTGTCCAGGAGATCGGGGGGTAGGGGGTCCACCCAGGACAACATTCGTGAGGTGCTTGGGGGAAGGCATTCTGCCCACCCAGGATGGCGAGGCCTGGAGGTCTGTTGAGGCGACAAGGAAGGGCCCATTCCAGGAAAAGGGTGGCCGTCTACAGGGTGAGGGGTGCTTCTGAGTCCTGGGCTCTTCTCCTAAAGGACACTTGGCCTGGGAAGGTGTGCAGGGTGACATCAGTCTGGCCATCACTAGATGGCCTCCGGTGGTCTGGCAGATCTCAGGATCCCTGGCCTGACATTGTCTCCATTATCTGGGCAATAGATCACACTGCAGAGTGATGATTATGATTTTTTAAATCTCTCTGCTTTATTTTAAAAGTGTACACATTTGCTGGGTGTGGTGGTGCATGCCTATAATCCCAGTGCCTCTGGAGGCTGAGGCAGGAGGATTGCAAGTTCAGTGACAGCCTCAGCAACTTAGTGAAACCCCATCTCAGAGTAAAAAATAAAAAGGCTGCCTCAGTGGCTGAGCACCCCTAGGTTCAATCCATGGTACCAAAAAAGAAAATAAAAAGTACACATTTGTAGGCTAATCGTACACAGGGCAGGTTTCATAAGTGGGCGAATCTCCAGTGAGTTTTTGTTTTTTGTACCGGGGATTGAACACGGGGGTGCTTAACCATGGAGCCACATCCCCAGCTGGGTTGTTTTTTTTTTTTTTTTTTTTTTTGGTATCGGGGATTAAATTTAGGGATGCTTGACCACTGAGCCACATCCCAGCCCTATTTTGCGTTTTAGAGACAGGGTCTCACTGAGTTGCTTAGCACCTTACTTTTGCTGAGGCCGGCTTGAACTCAAGATCCTCCTGCCTCAGCCTCCCAAGCCACTGGGATTACAGGTATGCACCACCAGGCCAGGCTACAATCACAAGTGACTTAAGGTCATGAGTGAAGACTTCAGATTTCCCAGGAATTTGGGAGTGACAGGCCTGGGAGGAAGGCTGGCTGGGTGGTGACAGTGGGAGGAACTTCAGCAAAAGCCTCCAGACTGCAGGTCTGTCTCCTGGCCCTTCCCTGGTCTCCTCTCCACACCTTCTGTTCCTTCTGGCTGCCTCAGCACACAGCAGAGCACCGTGGAAGGAGAGTTAGTGCCATTTGCAGGCTGCAGACACCAGCACATCAGCAGCCGCAGAGGCCTGGGCAGCACTGTGGAGGGGCAGCGCTCCTGTCTGCTGCCCTGGGAAGCTCTGCGTCTGCCCTGAGCGTTCTCTCACAACAGTCCACTACAACTTCGTGAAGAATGCTGTGTACTGTGAGAACCCAAGTCCAGGGACTGGCTGGGAGCCCATCCGAGCGAAGACATCCAGGGATCAGGAGGCCCGTGAGGGTCCCGCAGCCGGGGCGCTGCACGCTCTGCCTGGGTGCCCTCCCCAGTGGCTCACCAAGCCCACTCCCCTGGTGCAGCTCTGCTGTAGCTGTGGAGCGTCTGTCAGTGGCGGGCCCAGGCCGGGGAGGACGTTGCTGCTCTGCCCTGTTCACATTCGGTGCTGTCACCCAGCTCAGCACGGGGACTGTCTTTGCCTACTCGCCTGCTGCCTCCACCTTTCAGCTGCGGCTGACATCCGGCAGGGACGCCCGCAGACTCCACTTTTGCCCGGTGAGGATCCGTGCTTCCATCCACTGCTGCGCTTCCATCCACTGCTGCGCTTCCATCCACTGCTGCGCTCCTGCAGACGCCCCGAGGCCCCTGCGCCCGCTGGTTTGGGGGTGGAGAGCGGAGCGCTAACGTGTGGCCCTTCTCGGGCAGCAGGCCAGCATCGCGCTGGAGGTTGTGGCACCATCCGCGGAGGCGGACAGTGGTCCCGACCCTCCATCCCTGGGCTGCACATGGGGTCTAGGCCCGTGCAGTTGCAGCCCTGGCTTGTGGGCAGCGGGCTCCCGCCTGAGCTGGGGAGGGCGCGGCTGCTTGGGACCGGGAAGAAGAGCGCTGCTGGGCTGGTGTGGCATTCTGTGGCCTGTGCCGTCCTGGTGGCCCGGGTCCATACGCAGGCTGTGGACTGCTGGTGAGGAAGAGGCTGGACTGCGCAGGGGCGTGGGGGGCGTAGACTTATGCTGGCCTCCGTCCAAATGAAAACTCGCAGATAGCGGGTGCTGGTCGCTCCTGAGGGGTCCTCGGGTAAGGCCTGGGGGCGCAGGACCTTCCGTCTTGCGGGCCTCCATCTGCAGCCCTGCGGCTGTCACCCGGGCTCTGCCGCCCTGGGCTGCGCACGCTCCTCCAGTTCCCCCGACGCCCCTCCTCTGAGCTTCTCAGCGTCAGCGGCCTCTTCTCCCCACTTCTCACATCATCGCCGGTATTTCCGGCCTAACCTTGATTTACTGCTGGACGAGCAGAAGGAAAGCTGGCCGTGGACTCCCCTGGTAGGAGTCTTCAGCGACCCTCTGGGAGCTCAGCAGTTCGCGGCTACTTGGAGCTGACCGCAGGCGGAAGGTCCTGAACAGGTCCTGAGCAGAACTCCCGGAGGAGGAAGGGAGGGGCATTTCCGTGTGCCCTGCCTTGTGCCGGCCTGTCCACTTCTCCAGGGCTGCGTCCCTGCCACAGGGTCCATTCACACACTGCCCAGGCCGGGAGGCGGGAGGGTCCCGCACTGCGCGCTGCGGTCTGTGCACACGCGCGAGGCGCAGGGTAACATTTTTAAAAATGGATTTTGATGTGATCGAGAGTATCATTTTGGCCAGGTTGGTTCTTGCTCCAAGAAAAAGCCCTCTTTGGTTGGAAAGATTGTAAAATAAATTATTTTAGTTATTGAGATTTTGTTGGAAAGTTAGGAGGGAAATCCTTAGAGATCCAATGATTGACGTGGAATACATGGCTCTTCCAACAATACTAAAAGTCAGCCGAGTCACTGTGAAAAGTCGCATGTGTTCCGCAGCTTCGGATGACTCACATGATAATGGGATACCAGCCAATTGATGCTTAACGTTCTGTAAGTTTAAACATCCTGCAAAAAGTACAAAGAAAACTCTATTCATGACCCAAATAAATGAAGTCATGGTGTAGAATTTTTTAAAAAATTGTTTGTTTAGTTTCTTTGTAGAGGGTATTGTTTTAGCTATAGGAAATAAAAAAAAAATCCAGATTTGTGGCCTTTTTTTAAAGTATGAGACTCCTGTTTCCCATATTGATTCCACTGTGAGACATATTTGCATTAACTTCTCTGAGGTATGCTCTGAAAAGTGCCATAGATTCATTCATTTATGTGCAAATGACTTTAATCATTGTCAGTTTATAGAACTAATAAAATCAGTAGTAGATAGAGAACTTAATGGATCCTGTCCTGTTTGCCAGTACCTCACAGATGAGTTGTGAAAGAGCCTTTATGAGGATTTACGGCATTGATAACTCCAATTTTAATGAATTAAAATCGGCGACAAGAAATCAGACAGAAAAATAAACAAAACAACCCAAACCCCCAAACCCCTCTGTGAGAGAGTGACTTTGTCACCACTGTGGCACTGCGTGTGATTGAGCTGATCTGAAGTCCTGGGAGAGGAAGGGCAGTTCCAGAGCCTAGCTGGTGGTGGAAACTTAATAATGCAAATCAATAATGGCATTTTTGCATGTTTAAAAATTAAGCATGCAGTTGGCTTTCATTGTTGAATGGTATCATGCAAACTTGTTAGGAAAACACTGAAGAATTCGGTGATGAATGCTTTTGATACTGATGAGATCAGAGTTGCTTTTCCATTTATGCAGTATTTTTTCTGTTTTAATTTCATTTAATCTTCATCGACCCCAAGGTTAATGAGTTTCCGTTCTTTGAATAAATGCAGTTGCTATGAGCTGCAAGATTGAGATACACTTAGATTTCAAAGACTGAAGGCGACCCTGGTAGTGCCGGCGTGTGGATTTTGGCCATTGTGAGGGAGCTCTGGAGGTGGCTCCTTGTTTCAATTTGCAATTCTCGATGAAATGTGATATGGAACAGTTCTTCCTATGCTTCTTTGTCATGTGTAGACTTTTTTGATTGAGAGTTTGTTCACATCTTTTGCATGTTTTAAAAATTGGTTTGTTTTCTAATTTTAAGCTTCAGTAATTCCTTGTGTCTTTGGGAAACCAACAGAAGTTTTCTACCTGTCTTGCTCCTTCATTCTCTTTAGAGTATCTTTCTGAGAGTAGATGCCTTTAGTTTTAATAAAGCCCAGTTTATCAGTTTTTCTTTCCTGGATCTGTGCTTGTGGCATTGCATTTAGAATGTTATCACCACACCCAAGCTCACCTAGATATTCTCCTGGATTGTTTTCTAGGAGTTTTCTAGTTTTGCATTGTGCATTCATGTAAAATGAGCAGTTCATTTTTTATGGAAAGCGTAAGTGAAGTCTGTGGATCTGTGCTCTGCCCCTGGCATTCAGCTGGTCCCTCCCCACTGATGACAGACCCCCCTTTCCCACTGAAAGCCTGTGCTCCTTTGTCAATCAATCAGTTCATTTTTTGTGTGGTGAAAATTCCTGCAGATTGGTTTTCCATCAGGAGGTGACCTCAAGGAGTTTGTTCCTTGGAGGCAGGGTTTACATGTACAGTGAGGCCCAGAGATGAAGATCTATAGAATTTAGACCTGGAAGATCTATAGAACGTAGTCCTGGTAGACTTCAGTAGCAGTGTTTCTGCTAAAATATCACATTATTTTCTTTGGAATGTTTAGTTACCATTATGGGCACCTAATTTTTTTCGAGATTTTGGATAGATCTGAGTGACTTCACTAAAATCTGAAAGCCAGGTGGTTTTCTTTTTAATACTTTTAAATAATCCAAAACTAGTTACTTATTTTGTTCTTCTCTTTGTCATGTCCAGAAAGCAAGAGCTTCTTACATGCCATTCTTTATGATTTCCTGGGTGGCAAGCGTGAAGTTCAAGCAGCTTCAGGCAAAACATTGGTACCAGGATGGAGAAGCAACCGAACTGCAGTCTAGAGAGGTCACCCAGGAGCATAGCAGGGTGTCACAGCAGGTGGCCACAGGAGAGCCAGTGCTGCCTCACTATCCACTCAGCCTCCAGCGAGAGTGGTGTGGAGCAGGGAAGTCACCGTGACCAGCCACGGGTAGCTGAGGAGGACCGTGGGCTTCGTGTCAAGGTCCCCTGTTCCAGGAGCAAAGTCCCCTGTGACTTCGCCCATGAGGTGCAGCAGCAGCTCCCTGTGCTGGTTGTGCACACTGGCGTATTGGACTTACCTGTCTCAAAGTCGGCCTGGGGTCTTTGTTTTCCAGTGCAGGGGACTGAATGCAGGCCTCTTGCATGCTGGGCAAGTGCTCCACCACTGAGCTGCACCCACGCCAGGGTCACTTTTGTCAGTGAGTTGATCTTTCTTTCTAATGGGAAAAATTGCATTTTTTATTTATACTAAACCCTATCTGGTATTCCTCAAATGAGATATTTCTGACTCTTTTGGTGATAAAGCTATTTTGAGATTTGCAGGAGAATATCCTGTAAAGATTTGATTTTTTTAATTAATGATTCCTCTGCATTTCACTGATCTCACATGACTGTCGATTATTGTCAGCATTCCCCTAAAGCAGGGTACATCCTGGTTCCTATACCAATAGAGAATGAAGGTGGCTCTTATTTTCCTAAAGTTTTGGAAGCATGACCTGGGAATTCCTGGAACTTGTAGTAAATAGCGTCTTTGGGTTTCTCATGGTAAACCTCCAGTAAACAAAGCTGATAAAATTCTAATTTCAATCTGGAATGCACATCAGACATGGAACTCCTTTCATGGACGTGTTTTCAACTTTTTTTTCTTTTTAGGATCTTTATGTTTCTTGATGCTGTTTCTCTTCAGCTGTTGGGTTACAGTCAGTCCTTCCATATTGCAGTGTGTATTTCTAAAAATCACTGAGCTGTGCTGAATCAGTCTAAAAATCCAAGCCTCATGGAAAGAATGGGCTCAGGAGACTGCAAAATGCTTTGTTCATCACCGACTCATAAAATAAAGACAGGGATTAAGTAAAAATGTTAAGACATCTGACACATGTTAGATGATTAAAAAATGATGAATTCTACAATAAATAGAGCAGGTTACTGTTGGAAAGAACTGAAGTTTACTTGTGGAAGTGCACATGAGAAGAGCAGGCAGCTTGCGATGTTTTGAAGAGCTAGTGGAAGGCCATCTGAACTGGATGACGGACCACAGCACCTGATGCAGGTGGTCCCCTGAATGCACCGTGGAGCAGGTGGTCTCTGGAGGTGTGTTGGGTGTAGTCCTGCAGCTCAGTCCAGCTGGGTGCAGCATTCTGCAGGTACCTCGTGATTCTGGGAAATTATGTGTGAGCAGCTTTGGAGTTTGAGGGATGCTTACGTTCTTTCCTGATTCACATTGAAAACAGTGGATGCTTTAAAATAAGCATTGTAGCAGGAAAAACTGGATGCACTTGTGAAGTACCAGTTGTTTTATAAAACAGAGCTGTAGAAACAATTTGGTTTGAATTACTGACTTCAACGTGGTGCACACCGTTTAAGCAGCTATTCTCTGCAAAAGAGAAATACTTAGGAGCATCTCATTAGGGAGAAGCTACCAGGATGTTCACACCTTCATGCTTTGCTCTCCATCTGCCTTTAACTACACTACTTTCTCTACGTCCTGCTTTCTCCTGCCCTGGGATGAATCCTGTTCCCGTCATTTCCTCTGAGACCTGACTTTGGCTCGTCTTTTGTCCGGCCAGTGTTCTTACAGGCACTTGGTTGATTCCTGTTCTTACTGGACCTGGACCCGGAAACCACTCAGCCTTCCCAGCTGCTCCGAGTCTGGGCACAGGTAGAACTGATGCCTGCAGGGTTGCCCCCAGCATTTGAGGTGCCCAGTTTGACGCTGACTTGAGAAGAAACTGGCCTCCACCCTCACTCAGCCACTGGTGCTGACCGTGGACCCTGCAGGCCCAGAGCACAGCTCAGCAGACACCCCCGGTCAGCTGCAGTTGGGAGGCAGATTGAACTCTTTCCTGTATTCTTTTTAGTCTGCTTTCCGTGTTTGCACGGTCTGGGCCTTGGCTTTCAGGGTGGCCTGAACCTGGGCCTTGGGTTGGCCAGTTAGTAGATGCAGAAGATTGGCTGCACATCTTAGGGCATTAGCTTTGGCAGGCAGCCCACCCCAGACGTCCTTGCCAGATACGAGAGGGGCCAGCACAGTCCCTCCTGACTGTTCAGCACAGGTGGAGAGCCTTGTCCACCCGCTGCCTGGCAGAGCAGCAGCTCGTTTCCAGCTGGGGCGGTGCAGAGCCGCAGCCTGCCGCAGGGCTGCCCTTGGCCTGGGAGCCTACCCCCTCCCCGTGGGGCCCTGCAGTTCTCCCTGAGCAGTGGCTGTCCTCAGGCTTGGGAAGCACTTGTGTGGCCTGCAGGCCTGGGGCTCGGATGCTTCAGAAAGAGGAGGCAGAAACCTGCCCTGCCCAGGGCCAGCTTCTCAGGGCCCCGATCGCCAGTGCTGGGCAGGGAAGAGCCGACTCTGCTCCGACCCGGCTTTGGCTGGCGTTTTTCAGAGCAGGGCTCAGTGACGGTGGCAATAGTAAGCAATCTTGTTTTCATCCTGCTTTGAATGTCGGTGTTTGTGGGCCACCATGAAGTGTGTGGCTTTCATTTAAATTGGTTGTTGTTTTCATTACTTTTAAATGATCTTTTATTCCTAGTGAACCGAGAGTTTTCCTCAGGAACCTTGTGAGGACTGGAACCAGCCACGTGACGTGAGGGCAGACCTGGGATTTTTGCTTTCTCTGTCTTGTGATTCTGAAGCTGAAATCTCCACTTGGTCTTATAAGTTTAAATTCACCTACTAAGTGAAGACAGAGAGAAAACCAAGCATTTTGCTCCCCTGACTTCCTGCTCCAGTTCCTGTTCCTGATGATCTGGAGATCCTGATCCTGGACTTCACATATCAATTTTCTATTTCAGTAATAGAATTTTTACTGTTGGATGTTTGAGGTCTTGATTTTGACTGCTTGGAAGAACGATTGTGAAAATCTTCATCAGTGAGGCCCTTAGAGGCGAGCAGACCTCTTAGGACGTGTAGCTTGAGGAGCATAAGCAGCTGAAAAACAGCACCTGTTAAAATAGTTTGTCCGTTGGGTCCAGAAAAATTGTATCCTTTGGTGCTGAGAAAATATAGCTATTCCTGCAGAAACTCTGAGTTATCTTTTGAGAAATCATGGCAAATTGGGTAAATGAAGTTGATAGTGGGGTACAGGTCGATTTTGGGAATTATTAAGTTCTTCAGCTACAAAATTTTGGAATGAAATCGCAGGCTCCGTGCTGGAGAGCAGTTGGGACAGTGGAGCCGGCAGGCTGTGCGGAATTTGAATTAGGCCCGATGTGGCTTTAGAGGTTATGCAAGCCCAGGGGAGCCAGGAGACACAGTGGCTTTTGATGGGAGTGGGACGCTGTGCTCCACAGTGGCTGCTGGCAGCTCGTGGAGACAGAGTGTGGGCTCTGGAGCCCTCAGCAGGAGCAGCTGACGGTCACCCTGCCGCCAGACCTCAGCTGACCAGCAGTCTCTGTCTTGGCTCTTCCTGTTCAACAGATTGTTCAAGTATATGCTTTTTCAAAATTCAAGTATAAACTTCAGCCCAGGGTCCATATGAGCTTAGGGAGGGTGGGGATTATGGTATCTTTATCTTTCTTTTTAAATTGTGGTAAAAGCCACAGAAACTAAAATCTACCATTTTAACTACATACGTACCATTTCCTCTGGTTCTGCAGTCCTGGGGATGGAACCCGGGTCTCACCAGTGCAAGGTGAGTGCCTGCCCCCATGCCACACCTGCCCTGTCCACCACGTACCGTGGGTTTATACCACGTGGTGTTGCTGGGTCACGGTGGTAGTTCTGGAATGTTTTGAAAGACCTCCATATTGTTTTCTATCCCATCAACAGTGCAGAAAATTCTAGTACCTTCACTGATACTTGCTATTTTCTGTTTTTTAAAACTCGCAACCATCCTTATGGGTGTGAGGGGTAGATAACACTTTAAGATACCCAGTCAGTATCTGAAGGTGGTTGGTCTCTGGGGTGATAGACAAGTGCATACCTGATGGACTCCAGCGTGGATGGGGTCATCGCTGAAGGTTAGGATGGGGCATTAGACGTGATATTGATCCGTATGCAGATGTCCTCAGGGTCAGCCTGATTTGTGGGCTCATTTTGGTTAGCAGTAGAACTTGGCAGCTGGAACACAGACTCAGGCAGCAGGAAGGGAGGGAGTGTTCAAGGACTGCAGGGTGCTCTTGCTGTGCACTTCGAATTCCAGTGTCAGGGTCCAGGGTTGACAGCAACCTGCAGGCGGGTACAGAGCTGAACTAGCAGGTGCGCAAGGAAAGGGTCAGTGGGGGACTGGGGCTCTCAGCCTGGAGAGGAGCAGCAGCAGCAGGAGACAGTTGCTTCGTGCGACATAAAGTGATATCACATGGAGAAGATGGCCCCTCACACAGACAGCCCGACTTACGAGAGCCGGTTCTCATGTGTATGGGTGTCCCCATGAGACGATCCCGGATCTTTGTCCCAAATACACTTGGGCTTGATGGTGGCTGCACTCTTTTCCAAATTGCCATCAAGTCCATTCTGGGCCCTGGCCCTCAAGTCCTGTTCTGGCCTCTGCAGGCTGCACTCCCTGCCCCTGCACCTGTTCTGGCCTCTGCACACCCCTCCCCCCGCCTCCTGTTCGGGGCTCCGTGCTCCCTCTCCTGTCCACTACCTGCCCTCACTCCCTTTGTGGCTGGCACCTGTTCCCCCCACTCCTGTGCCTTGCTTTTGCAAGTCTGTACTGCACTGGCACCTGCTTCCTCCTGGCTGCCCACTCCCATCTCTACGGGGTCCCTGGGGCCTCTGCTGACAGCTCCAGATCTGGCTGCAGGGCAGGTTTGCAGGGCAGGTTGGGTGAGTCCCTGGCCCCTGTTCACCTCCGACATCTTCCCGCCTGGCTGCACTTGGGCTCTTTCGAAGGGTGCCTGGATGTTGCTGACCTTTGAGGTCTTGTGCCATAACCTCATCTATGTCTTGGTGCCTGGCGTGGCGCTGGCCATGTGACTGCTCCGAGGAAGAGCCGAGTCCTGAAGTTGCCACAGAGCTCTTGGGAGCCTGAGTGCCGGCGATGCGCCTAGCAGAGCAGGCTGGAGCCTGCCTGCTTCTCCCCTCCTGCCCTCCTTCCCCCCTCCTGCCCTCCTTCCTTTCATCCCCCTCTCCCTTGAACCTCTTCCTCTTTCTCGCTGTGTCCCCCCTCTCTTCCTCTCACTTCCCCTTCCCCATTTTTTCTTTATTCTTTTAAGCTGTGTGGTCTCCTTACACAGTGCTTTCAATAGAGTTTTGCAAACTTTAACTTCTGTACGTCACATATCACTTAACCAACCAAGTGCTTCCAAGAGCTCAGCTGCATGGATCCTAACAGGGATTCAGAGCTGGGTCTGACACAGGGGTTCCCCAATGGCAGAGGGTGTCAGACACCTTGTGCAGTTGCTCGCTCCTCTTTTTACTCCCCTGTCTTTCAGTATCTTCGTGGTCGTGCCCTCCCCTGAGGCCAGCCTCCGTGGCTCTGCCACTGCAGCACAGCACGCCCCTGGTATGTGCTTCTGGGCCTGCTGTTTCCATGCAGCAAGCAGGACGGAGAACCCTGGGCACCTCGGGAGGCTCCGGGCAGCTCTGATTCCCGTGCGTCCTGGAGTTTGAGCTCCAGAACTAGCTCCCATAGTTCTGGTGTGTTTGGTCACAAGCTGTGGCTCTCCTCGTGCTGAGCACAGTGACACGGGTTTAATGAGCTTCTCTGCAGTCCGGCATGCTGCTCTGCAGGTCGAGGGCGCATGAAGTGAGATACCTTCGCACACAGCTGAGGTGCACCCAGCACCATGCGCCCCTGGGCGTGAGCTTCAAAGTCGACTGAGAGGTCCTGTCTTCTCCTATAAATATGAAGATTAATGCTCATGGACTGAATGCATTCCCGAGTGATTCAGCCTGTGCTTTCTGGGCTGTATGATAAATTACTACACTCACGTACTTTTGTTCTCTGAAGAATTTTCAGGGAAGCTTAGATAATTAATGTTTTGATGCACATATTTGTTACTTTTTAACTTTGATTTAATGAATCATGTGTTTTAAAAAATCTCTCCTGTGTCAGGCCCTCCTGAAACTCATATCTGCTAGTCTTTTGTCTGTACTTAAGATGGTACTTTTGTATTTTATGCATTTCAAAACAATACATTTCTCAGAATAACTCAAAGGAGGGCTGTGTTGACATATTTCATGGGACCTGCCCGCTGCTTGCAGTTTGCGTGTTGGTAGGCGTGTGCTGACCTGGAGAGGGACACACTCATGGAGGGAGAGACTGCGTCTCGGGCTCGGGGCCCTGTCCACCTGGGGCTCCCTTCCAGGTCAAGCTGAATGTCGCGGCTGTGGAGCTGGGTAGCAAGGTGCCTGCTGTCCCTGCCCCACCCGCAGTGCTCCTTCCCCAGAGGATCCTCTCTCAGGAGGTCCTTCCCAGTGAGTGACATCGCACTTCCCCAGTGCTGCTGCCAGGCCCTGGTCTCCAGCCTCCATTCTAAGTCCTTCTTCTCACCTCCCTGGAAGGGAAGGACCCAGGGGCTCGTCTGATCGCTAGGAACCCCTTGGTCCATAGGCCCTTCTCTAGAGTTGTGGGACCCACAAAGCCCTAAAAACCAAATTTCTTTCTTTGCAATTAACTTACGAGCAAAGCCTGCCTTGAACTTGTTGCGGCGACACGGTGGGAGGCCAGCACGCAGTCCAGCAGATTGGAGGAGGGCTCCCAACAGGCGAGCTGGCCCGGCACGCTGCTCACGCGTGTGACAGGAGGGCCTGTGCTTGTGCACGGGGCAGCTCGTTTTGCTGTGTCCTCGCAGAGACCTTGGACAAAGCAGGGCCTCTGTCACTTAGTAGTTTCAGCTGGCTCAGTTGAAAGGGAAGACCGCCCCACCCCAAGCCACAGATCTGCGCGCAGCTTTGAGACCCAGCCAGGTCCAGAGCGCCCGTGAGCCCGCTCCCACCTCCCTCCCTGACTGCCTGCCGCAGCTGTAGTTTGATGGTTTATGTCTTTATGAGGTGAAAAAAGCGGCAGGAAAACATTCACGGTCGATAGTTTCCTCGTGTGTTAAACTCGTGCTGCTGGTGGGGTGGTGCCGCGTGCCCTGGTGCAAGGACACGCGGCGGTTCTGGAGGAGGAGGAACGCTGGCTGTGTAGTTTACGACTTAAGATTTGGAGAAAACTGATGAAACAGAAATGGTAGAAACATTTTCACAAAATCGATTATGGTAAAAGAGGAACCAATTGTAACCCAAGAGCTAGCATTAAAATACATAAGGAATATGTAGTATTCCCGGTCCCTACTCTCTCCTCCTCTCTCCTCCTCTCTACTCTTCTTTCCCTCCCTTTTCCTTCATTCAATGTCAAGCTAAATTCCCTACATTAAGCAATGTTCATAGTATATTCAAAGGCATTTACATGATTTTTATATAGCTAATATTGGAAATCATACGTTATCATTTATTATCTCAACCCAAATGGAAGAGTCAATAAAGTGAGGACCTGAAGCCTATAGCCTTGAGGAACTGGAATTCATTCCTGGATAAACCTGGGTGCAGATTCCTGCAAAGAGCCCTCCTGGCCTCTGCCCCTCAGGACTGGGGGGGGGAATGAGCACTATTGAAGCTGCTCTGTATTTGGTGATGACATTGTGGCAATGATCCAGAGCAGCAGTGGAAAATGAAGGTAGATTTTGGTACCAGGAGTGGGGTATTCATCTTCTATTGCTGTCTCAAAAAACCCCCTGCGTTTAATGGTTTAAAAGAACACTCTTGCCATCTTGCAGGTCTGTAAAAAGAAGTCCCTGTGGGCTCAGCCTGTGGGTCTTACCTGGCCAGGCCTAGCGTTGGCAGGCTGGGTTTTATCCAAGAGGCATGGAGTGTGGGTTGGCTTCCATGCAGATTCAGGGTGCTGGCTGAATTTGGTTCCCTGAGGCTGTTGGACTGAGGTCCCTGGTTTATTGCAGACTGTTGGCCAGCGATGGTCCAGTCCCTCATTTTTGTACTGATGCTTTTAAGTTACCTTGCAGGACCCTCCCTTCCTTATATCAAACCCTTCTGCTATTGCCACCTCTCTGACTTCTCTGCTCACCAGCAAGAGGAAGCTCTCTCTTTTGTAGCAAGTGGTTGACTAGTCTTGGTTCCCAAGGGTAATCTTGCTTTTGCAATGTATTGTAACATGATCACAGGGGTGGTGTCCTGTCATGCTCAGTTTCCACCCATGCTCACCAGAGAGCATTATACAGGGTGAGGGTTGTGGGAAGTCATTCTGTGCATTCTGCTCACCAGTGGCAGCTGGTGACCCAGGTCTTAATTGTGTCAAGCTGGTGCAACATGGTGACCTAGGCAGTAAGCGACTAAGTTAGCGGAACGTGGCCACCCAGGCTGTTAGTTTAGCTAGTGCGACGTGGTGACTGAGGTTGTGAGTGTATTTTGGTGGTGCAACGTGGTAGACTGTGGGTTTATTAAGGTGGCACATAGAATGCTGGGCTCAGTAATCAGACGTGCTTGGTTTGAATCCTAGCTGCAGTCATTACTGTGGACAAGTTATTTCTCTTGGCAAGTTATTCATTCCTCATTTTTTACATGTGGGTATACGTAGCACCTCTCAAGGATGCTGTGAGGAGCAAATCATAGATATGTGTGAAGGTGTCAGCAAAGTGCATGGCACGTGATGAGCCCGGTGACTGTTGGTCGTGTTGTTATTTGTTCTGTAGTGCAGGACCCTGCCTTTCTTGCCTCACTGGCCGAGCAGGGAGCTTGACTGTATAATCCCCAACATGTCCAGTAACATAGCAGGATGTTGACCTGAAAGGGAAGTTTCGTCGTTGTTGCATCTGACCCTGTGAGCATCTCCCAGAGGGACATGTCTTCCCTGGCTGGCTGGCTGGGCCAATGTTCGGTTAAGTGGGAGGAGGGCAGAGTGGCCTGGGGATAGGACAAGCCAGCTTGTGGAAGGCCAAGGAGCTTGTCTTCTGTCTTACATGGGCATTCATAGGAGGAGATGCATGAAGTATGGAGGAAGGATCGAAGACAGATTTGATTTTTTTGTTGTTGTACTGTGGATTGTGGATTGAACCCAGGGATGCTTAACCGCTGAGTCACATCTCCAACTCTTTTTTTGTATTTTATTTAGAGACAAGATCTCACTGAGATGCCTAAGGTCTCACTAACTTGCTGAGGCTGGCTTTGACCTCTAGATCCTCCTGCCTCAGCCTCCCAAGTTGCTGGGATTACAGGCATACACCACTGTGCCTGGATTGAAGATAGATTTTTGAGTCAGTGGAATAATACTTACAAATCATGTTCAGATGGTGAATTCCTGTCAGAACTTGCCCCAAATCCAAGAGCTTTGGTTGATGTCTTAGTGGGATAAGTTGAGGATTCTCTGATGGAGATGAGGGATGGGTCAGACTGGGAAAGTATAGACCACAAAGTCTTGGTGGATACTTTGGTCAGGAAGAGGCAGAGAATCTCAGTCAGAGTAGGTCTGGGTTTGAGTGACCTTGAGTCACAGGGTTGGTGAGAATCAAGATAATTCTAAGGGTGGCTCAGGAACTGTAATCCTCCATTCACCCATCCACCATCCATCCATCCATTCACCATCTAGCCATCATCCATCCACATCTATCCGTCCATTTACCATCCATCAACATTTATCCACCATCCATCCCCCCACTGTCCATCCACCATCTATCCATCCACAGTCCATCCCTGGGCCCCCTGAGGACCTGGTGTAGGGGGTGATTTACACCCAAGTGCACTCGATGTTTTGAAATGAATGAAGTTCACATGTGTGCTTTGTAATCATCTGTATGTTGCTGTATGGATTTTTATTTTAACTTAATTTTTTATTTCCACATTAATCCTGAGACCAGATTGAGTAAAGGAGCTGTTCTAGGATTTCTCCCATAGCTTTGCCTGGCACACTTTAAGTAACCACTGAAGTTGACAGGTGCGACCTTACAAGAGCTTTCAGGGTAGAACCCTGACTGCCAGGTGAGCACTGTTTCAGTAACTGGGATGTTTGGCCCCGTGGCATCTGCATTCTGGGCTCACTGGTGTGGTCTGGGCGGGGCTGTATTTTTTTTTTTTTTCTTTTTTGAATGGGGGATTGAACTCAGGGACACTTGACTACTGAGCCACATCCCCAGCCCTATTTTTGTATTTTATTTAGAGGCCGGTCCACTGAATTGCTTAGGGCCTCCCTAAGTTGCTGAGGCTGGCTTTGGACTCGTGATCCTCCTGCCTCCCTAAGTTGCTGAGGCTGGCTTTGGACTCGTGATCCTCCTGCCTCCCGAGTTGCCTGGATAACAGGCGAGCATGCCCGGCTGGACTGTATGTTTTGAATGAAGAGAATTCCATGTGTCAGGTGTGTGAGCTT
>JAJEJO010001670.1:377281-396869 GCA_020662805.1 Glaucomys volans
TTTTTTTTTTTTTTTTTTTTGCAGTGCTGGGGATTGAACCCAGGGCCCTGTGCTTATGAGGCAAGCTCTCTACCAAGTGAGCTATATCCCCAGCCCTGGTGCGTGCAGTTCTAACAGCTGTTGAGACCGTCTAGAAGAATGTGGAGCCCCCTGGCAGCAAGGGCCGGATGGGTGAGGAATCAGACCAGAGGCGCTGGGTGTTGCTCTTCTCTCCGGGGCTGCACAGTGCTCTTCACTGCTCAGTGTCTGGGTACAAAGTGTCCTTTAAGAAATATCTGCAAAGTTGTAACTTGGGCTCGTGCAGACTGTCACTATCTGTCAGATGACCACCACCTCTTCCAATGATTCTTCTGGTGATTAGAATCTTGCTTTCAAAAATCGCTCATCTGTTAATATTTGGTGCGTTTTGTAACCCTCTTAGCACGTGACGGGGAAACTTTTCAAAAGCTGGCTACAGTTTTAAATCCGCGAGGACGCAGGCCTACAACAAAGGACCGGGCAACGCAGGGCTCCAGCCTGGCCAGCCGCGCACCTCTGAGGACCGAGGGGCGGACAGGGCTGTGGGGCGGTCAGCGGGCGCGCTGGCTTCCTCCCCGTCTTCAGCTCCCTGTGAAGCAGACTGCCCTGAGGGGTGCCCACCTGCCTTACAGTGCTGACAAGAACAGAGAAGCCACCGCGTGCGTCGCCAAGGACCGCGCGGTGGCACTCCTGCCGGAGACCCGCGGGCGTGGCCCGCAGGAGGGCCCTGAAGCACGGAGCGTAACGAGTCACGTGTTCTTAGGGGCTGACACCTGACCGGAAGGGACCCTGACTCTGCGGCCGTGGAGGCCGCGCTGCCGGGAGGCCTGCCGCACCCTTGCTGAGGATCAGGGGCACTGCCCCGGTCTCCAGTTTGCGTCACCTGTTTCTTTTTAAGAATTGTTCCAGGCCGCGGGCTGCTTTGCCTGGTCTTCCGGCTGCATCACCGCCTGCCAAGTCCTCTGGACTGGTAAGGGAAACGCGGCGGTGGCCGCTGAAGGGCAGGTACTGCGGCGCTGGGGTGGGCAGCGCCTGCCTGGAGGTGCGCATGCGCAGGCTGCAGTCTCCGCGGGGTCCGGTCCCACCTGGGATTCACCAAGCCTCACAGCCCCAACCGCGCTTCTCCGTCACCATGTCCTTCCCCAGTAGGCCTAGTAACCACTATGTGGCCTCAGCCAGATGCACGGTGTGGCCTCCCAGGAAGTGTGTGTGTGTGTGTGTGTGTGCGCGTGCATGCATTTGGTAGCGGGAATTGAACCCGTGGTGCTCTGCCACTGAGCTACATCCCCAGCCCTTTTTATTTTTTACCTTGAGACAGGGTCTTGCTGGCCTTAAACTTGTGATCCTCTTGCCTCAGCCTCCCCAGTCGCTGGGATTACAGGGGTGTGCCCCTGCACCTGGCTTCCCAGAAACTTTTCTGATTTTAAACTGAGTCAGTGAAACCACGTTCTGACCAGGGGTCCCACCTCCCTGGGGTGCTGCATCCCGCAGGTGAAGGGGGCATAGACAAATGAGTGCGTGTCTGCACGGGGCCGCCAGGATCCTGAAGCTCTCAGGGGTTCGCCTGGGAGGAGATGGTGCGGGAAGGGCTCCTGCCTGCTGAGGCTTGCAGGCGCTCTGTGGGGGAGTGACCTGGCGTGAGGGTGTGCTGGGTGGGGACCTGGTCACAGCGCTCCTCAGCTTGGCATACGGGTGGCAAAGCCCTGGAAGCCACTCCTGGTGGGCCACCACCTCACACTGCTGTCACTTCAAGCACCCTGTGTATCTGCATTTGGATTTGAATAGTAGTTGTCATGGTTTGGCTGTGAGGTGTCCCCGGGACTCACAGGTGGGACAATGCTAGAGCGTTCAGAGGGGAACTGAGTGGGTTAGGAGAGCCTTAACCCAGACCTGAACTACTCCCTGATGGACTGAGTGAGGGGTGACAAGGCAGGGGGTGTGGCTGGAGGAGGAGGACCTGGGGGCATGGCTTTCGGGTGTCTGTTTGTATCTGGCCGGGGGCTTCCTGGTCACCAGTGAGCTGCTTCCCTCTGCCACACTCCTCCGCCAAGATGTTCAGCCTCATCTCAAGCCCCAAGGAATGGAGCCGGCTGTCGATGGGCTGAGACCTCTGAAACCTTGAGCCCTCAAATAAACTTCCTCCTCTAAAGTTGTTCTGGTTGGGTCTTTTAGTCACAGCAGTGAGAAAGCTGACTGGAACAGTAGTGTCTGGGTGCGTGCGCTTCGTGTTGATGGGTGACCTGGGTGCACAAGGGCCCCCAAAGCAGGATGCTGTCCTGAAGCAGCTGCTGGCCTCTGTGGGCCTGGTGGACATGTTTTCTTTATATGTTTTGAGGGCAAACGACCAGGTCCCATGAGGAGCTTCTTGCACCTGGTTCCACGTGATGCTGCCCGCTGTCTGTGAGGGCACAGGCACAGAGATCCTCTCCGTCTTGGAGCTCAGGAGGCCACAGTGTGGCTCAGTGTGGGGACAGCTGGTCTGGGGGGAGGTTTGGCTCCCGTGGGTTTCAGCAGCAGCCCAGGTGTGACAGTTGTTCTCTTGAGATGCTTCTTTCAAGTATCTAGTGATGTCCTCCCTGGGGGCCTGATTCAGCTGTTGTCAATGTGAGTGGTTATGGTGGCCGTGGATGTGCCGTGAGGGAGGGCTTTGTCCCTGATGGTTGAAATTGCTCATTTTCTCTGTGAGCTGGTGTCCTGTCTAAGGAGAGGTGTGGTGGTGTGCTTTCTGTCCCTCATAGCGGAGGCCCTGGGGTTTTGGCACTCCCCAGGGGTGGCTGTGATTCAGAATTGAGGGATTAGCAGGGAGTGAGGGTGACTTCAGTGTGTGTTTGTCACTTAGCAAGAAGTACAGCAGTTTCCCGGATTCACGTCTAAGCAAATGAAAGATAAACATGGGGTGTTTACCATCCTCAGTTCCTCTTTTAGCAATTATAATATTGAATATTAAATTCCTGCTTCCTGCTAAGGGTCTGGCATTTCATTAGAGAGATTTTCAAAGGGTTGTTGAGACTCCTTGGACATTTAAGAAATCAGGAATTGTTTGAGAAACATGGCAGCATGTCAGACCAGAGGAGCAGGCCAACGTTTCCTCCGGGTTAGGCCCGTGGAACATCAGCTGTTGCAGTGCGTGCAGTGGAAGATTTGATAGCAGATTTCTGGTGAAAATAGCCACACGCGCCGGAAGCCGGAGTGTGGGCAGCCCGTGGTCTGGTGGGTGCCCGCTCTGCACCTGCCCACGTCTGACCCAAGCCTACTCTCTCCCAGCTCCTGTCCCTGCCCTGTGACCTCCTCCCATGACACATGGGTCCTGGTTCGCGCTCAGGCCTGTCTACTCGACGTCCTGCCGTCTGCTGTTCCCTTGGCCTGGGGCCGCCTTCCCTGCTCTCTCCTCCGTCTGGACTCTGCTCAGGGCCCCCTGCCGAGGCCCCCCACCACGCCACGCCACACACGGCCTCTCGCTCTTCTGCTCTCTGCTGGCTTCCCTGTCTTCCTCACAGGAACTTGTCCTGTGTTTGTTCGAGTGCGTGAGGCCAGGCTCATCTGTCTTGTTCACAGGAAGACCCTCCATCCTTGGGTGAAGCACTCCGTGACTGTGCAGAGAGTGGATGATCGCCAGGGAGCACGGAAACACCTCATAGGACTGTTGGTCCTTTAATTTCTTAAAAAATTTTTTAGCAATCCAGAGTTTGTTTTTCCTCACCTCAAGTCTGCACAGGTGGATCTCTAGTCCCTCCGTGGTCCTTGGTGGGGAGGAGGTGCCAGTCCTCCCCCAGCCACTCCTTCTGCCGCCTCCTCTGCCGGATTCCACCAGGGCATGAACTCAGGCAGGCAGTGAAGGGGGACTGGCTGGCAACCAACGGCGTGGGGCTTGGAGACACCAGACTCCAAGCAAGTTGATTCAGGGGTGTCCAACGGAGCCCCCCCCCAGCTGAGAGTAGAGTAGTCTGTCTCAGCCGTGCGTGCGCAGCCACGGGAGGAGGGAGGGACTCATTTAATTCAGTCACTGAAGAGAGCTCTCCGTTAGGGACGAGATGCCAGGCCCCGGTGGACGGAGGCGCTGAGGGATCGCCCCACTCCACACCGTCGGTTGGGAAGCCAGCAGCAGCGCCTGTCCGTGGGAAAGGGGAAGGCCGCGGTACCCCCAGCAATTGTGACCGCTCTTGTCAATTAAGTACATGTAGGGAGAGAGCTAGTCTTGACCGCAGAACAGCCCCGGCACTGGGCGTTTCTGAGAGTGCCCGGGCCCTGCCCCTCAGCTGGTTGGCAGCATGGCAGGGAGACCGCTGTTGATCGTCACCTCTCACACGGGCCCACACAGGGACACGCTTAAGAACGGCCTCGCGTCCGCCCCTTGGATGCCCAGTGTGGTGAGGTCTGGTCTGAAGTGGAAACTCAGCAGCCTTCTGCGTTTCAGGTCCGGGGCAGCAAGGGAGAAGTGCTGTACATCCTGGATGCCACCAACCCACGACACTCCAACTGGCTCCGCTTCGTGCACGAGGCGCCTTCGCAGGATCAGAAGAACTTGGCGGCCATCCAGGTGAGCCCGCGGCTGTGTGACTGTGCTGCGCTGAGGCGCGGGCGTGAGGCAGCTCTAAGTGCACCCCCTACGCAGGCGGACTCCCCACAACCAGCTCCAGAGAGCAGTGACCATCTCATAGCGGAGAGAGTCTCACCTCAGCGTGTGCCCAAGGGCCACGCCCAGCTGTAAGTGGGCATCGACAGCTCATGGTGAGAACTGTTGGGGCGCAAGACCTTGCTTGGAAGTCCTTCCCCATTGCTGTGCCCGGGTAGTGTTTTGGTCTGGGAGCTTCCTTGGCCATAGTTCCCTGTGCTGGGCGCCTGTTTCAGAAGGGCTGCTGGGACAGTTTGCGTGGGCGTATTCTCCGGGAGGAGATGCTGAGTCTCTGGACATGGTGCATGGGTTGGGGTTCTGCAGAGAAGGGAGCCAGGGGAGGCACTTGTGCTCTCTGTGGAGATTCACCACAGGAAGTGGCTCTCGTGACTCTGAGGGCTGAGAGCCCCAACTCTGCAGAACCAACGTCTCAGTGTGGGTTCGAAGACTGGAGCTCCTACAGGTCAGGAAGCCTGTGCCCGGGCCAAGGCTGGCGGGCAGCTGTGTCAGGGCGTTGGGGCAGGTCGGACGTGTGCTGTTCAGCACTCGCTTGATTGGAGAGGCCGCCCACGCCAGGGAGGTCATGCACTTCACTCGTATCCACAGATTTACCTGTTGCTATCGTGGACAGCCATGCGTACAGAAACCCCAGGGTGATGTGCATCCAGCTATCGCCCAGGACCCAGGCAGGCTGACACCTGAGGTCAGCCATCGTCACCCAGGACCCAGGCAGGCTGACACCTGAGGTCAGCCACCGCAGGCAGGAGCCACGTTCTTCTGAGTGCCGTGTCCCTGCATCCTAATGTATGCTGCATGAAGCGTGAGGCTCTGACACCTAGGCGGGGTTCATGAATGGAAATTGAGCAAGAGAAGAAAGGATGCAGGCATCCGAGGGCCCTGTTTAAAAGGCACTGCTCAGAGGGTGGGAGCGTGAGGAAAGTTTGCCTTCTGGGGAACTCGCCTTGCTACCTGTCTGAGCCCAGCCTGCGGGGTCCAGCGGAAGTGGAGGTGAGGCCACAGCTGGCAGGAGCAGGAAGGGGAAGGGCAGTTGGGTGTCTGGGATGTAGCGTCCACCAAGTGTGCTGTTCTGGAAGCTTCACATACGTGTGGTCGCTGGTTCCTGAAGCTCCGGCAGCATGGCCATTTGCCGAGGACTCAGCTGCTTTCATTCCATCTGAGGACAGGATCGAAGGTCCTGGGAGGAGGACGCACAGCGTGAGGTTTGGAGCAGCAGAGCAGGTCACTGGGAGTGCTCCATTTGCTAATGTCTTCATCTAGCCAGGCTTTTCGGTGCAAATAGGTCTTAGGGAACACTCTGTGCTCATGCTCTTATTGTGAGATAGTCTTATCAAGCAGCCACGTTGGGATGGAAAACAGGATCTTCGGCAGGCAGGTATTCAAGCCGTTCACCTTATTCACATCGTGCATTAAGCCAGCCTCAGATTAAACTGAGTTATTTTTTCTTTATGTGTAGGCTTTTTTTTTTTTTTTTCCCCAAATTTATTTGTGTGTATTCCTGACTTCCTGAGGCAGTCATGTCCCGGGCTCTTCAGTTGTGCTGTATTTTTAACTCACAGACCTGTTCTTCTCTGTAAGTGTTACTGTTATCAAAAGGCACACTCATATATTGCTGGTGGGAGTGCAAATTGGTTCAGCCACTCTGGAAAGCAGTGTGGAGATTCCTCAGAAAACTTGGAATGGGCCCGCCTTTTGACCCAGCTATCCCACTCCTTGGTTTATACCAAAGGACTTAAAATCAACATACTCCAGTAACACAGCCACATCGATGTTCATAGCAGCTCAATTCACAATAGCTAGACTGTGGAGCCAACCTAGATGCCCTTCAGGAGATGAATGGATAAAGAAGCTGTGCTATATATACACAATGGAATATTACTCAGCCATAAAGAAGAATAAAATTATGGCATTTGCAGATAAATGGATGGAAATGAAGATTATCATGCTAAATGAAATAAGCCAATCCCCCCAAAACAACAAAGGCCGAATATTTTCCCTGATAAGTGGATGATGATATAGAATCCGGTTGAGGGAGTGGGGGTTGAGAGAAGAATGGAGGAACCTTAGATTAGGAAGAGGGAAATGGGAGGGGGAGGAGGGGGTATGAAGAATGGTGGAATGAGACAGACATCATTACCCTATGTACATGGGTGATCAACAAGAATGATATGAAGGCACATCATGCACGACCATGGAAATGAAAATGTGTATCCCATTTGTGTGCAATGAATCAAAATGAAGTCTGTAAAAATTTTTAAAAATAAAAAAAAAAAAAATCTGGAAAAAAAATTACCTGAGAACACGAAACAGTCTTTTAGCCAAGCTATTGTTTTGGCAGGTTCTTCATTCTCGGCTTGAAGAGTCATTCAGATTCTTTTCTTCCTTGCTTGGAGGGGTGGAGCTTTCCCGGGTCCTTCCCACTGGCTGCTGGTGCTCCCACCGCTCCACTCTGGGCGTGCCCTGGACTCGTGCAGGGGCGCTGCTCTGCACCCAGAGCTGCACCTAGACACTTGCTGTTTCTGTGGTCGGGTCCTCTGAGACTCACAGGGTCCTGCCCTCTGTGCGGCACTGCCTTCTCTGTGTCCAGCGGCTTCTTTGCTGAGAGAACAGGCGTCCACGGATGACCGCTGAGGCTCAGGTGCTCCGGGCAGGGGTGCCTGGGCAGCGGGAGCTGGGCCAGAGCTCCGTGAAGCTTCCCTCTTGAACCCGGTGGGGATCTGAAGGTGCCGGAGGCAGCCGAGGGTGTGGTGCACAGGCGGGGATGGTGGCCGGGTTTCTGCAAAGTCTTCTGCCCTTTGGCAGCAGGGATCGAGTGCACCGTTTCCCTGCTATGTGTCATGGACACACGAGGGCCTCTGTCAGCTCCCGCGAGGTGGCACCTCCTTATGTGCACAGTAGCTGGAGCCGTGATTGCTGAGGTTCAAGATCACATCTGAGTGAGGCTACGGAGCATGACAGCCGGGCCATGGCCACCTGAGCCTCCTAATTGGTTGGGACGGTCTCCCGGGATCGCGTTCTGGGAACACTGAGTGGGTAGAAGATGGCAGTGTTTCCTGCACTCCATCATGAATCACTCACATTCCAAATTGCATCTGAAATTTGGGGTATTCAGGAAATTTTTTATTTGAGCTGCGTGTCCCGGGAGTGGAGTAAATGAGAACCATTTGTGGCTCTGTGGCTGGCGCGGTGGAAGACGTCAGTGCGCGGTCCAGGTTCCTGGACCAGGGATTAGGAACTGGAGGTCTGTCTTGGCAGAGCATCGGAGCTCCTTCTTGGAGACGTGATCATATTTCTAGTTTTGCAATGTATTTGATTTGGGGAAATTTGTTTTGGAAATGATGATTTAAGTGTCTGAATTGCCAAAGAGGAATCCTGTGAGCAAACAGCTCCTCCCACTCGCACGCTTTCCCAATACTCAGTTGAACTGTATGTTCAAGCTTCTGAAAAGTTTCCAACTGTGAGAGGAAAATGTTTAATATGAAAGATGCAGCTTGAAATGAACCAAAGTCTGCTTAGGCTCTGGAAGATGTGGGTGATTCTCCTTAAATGTTAATTTTGTTGCACTAAAGGAAAGAAATGTTTATGTAGTATTTGAAAAACATTTGATTTATTGGCATTCTCTTAAAAATTTTTTTTTCACAGATAATTATTCAGTTAACGCTGTTTACTTAAAATTGTCGAATCATGCTGTTTAGAATTAAAACTTTGAATTCTCTGGAACTTTCAGAGGTGGAGGGTTACCTTCAGGTTCTCGAGGACACACTTCCTGGCATGGCCCCCTGGGACTCTCCTGCACATCACCAGCCTAAGTGCATAGACGGCTTGGCGTCTGCGACAGCGGGTGTGGGGAGGAGGGCGGCCGGGCCACTTGTCCAGGTGCGTCAGGATGTGGGGCTGGCCGCAGGCAGTGGAGGCACTGGCCATGCAGCTGGCTGCAGGTGCCACGTCAGCCTGACCCCTTTCCAGCAGGCCATCTCTGTGGGACTCTTGGTCCTTCCTCGGCTTTGCCAAGTGGGCAGGTAGCTCCTGGGACTTGTCTGTGACACAAGAAATTCCAGTAAGCCAGCGTTCCAAGTCAAACGCGGGTCTCTAAGCAGAGAGGCAGCTTTGACGTTTCTAAAGCGCAGAGGAGACCTTTCTCCACTGTCAGCGCCCGAACCCCAGGCTGACAAACAGGTCGACTCCGAGTTCAAGTGAAAGTAGTGCCCGCTGGGAACCAGGCAACGCAGAAGGAGACAGGAACGAGTCATCTCCGGGACAGTTACCAGCAGTTTCTTCCAGTTCTTCTCTGTTCCTGCTTCTTATCACATTGGCACAAACTGGGTTTCTACAAGATTTTCTAGAGTCCGTCTGTTTACAGCTAGTAAGGTGAAACTGTCAATGATTTTCTTCAGTAGTAACATAGAAATGTCAGTAGCTGCAGATCTGTCTTTCATTGAGGCACAGCACGCACCTGCGTTTGGCTAGGGCAAGTGAAGCTGTGCATCACGGCAGAGATCCCGAGACCTGCTGTGCAGCTGCGTCCGCAGCAACGGGGACTTAACGTGTTCTGAAGGAGGAGAGCGGGCGTCCGTGCCTGCCCTGCATCCTGCCGTGTGGGATGCCGCATGGGTAGTGACCGCGTGTAACGGTTCCATGGTGCGTGTGGGGGGGTGCGCGTGTCCGTGTGCTTGCTTTAGAGTGTTGTTTTGGACACAATAAATACATGTGTGTCCAAAACACGTGTTTAATCTATCAGTCACAAAACAGTGCGAATGTGAGTAGCTGGTCCTGGTTTGGCTTCAGGCACTGCATACAGGGACCTTATTACTTATTGGTTTATTATTCTCATTCAGGTTGGGGTTTATTAGCAGGGAAAATAAAAATTTTGGGGGGTATCTCAAGTTATACACAGTGAAGAAACTAAAATCTGTTCATCCTTAATAGCGATGCTGGTGGCGCTGAATGCCTGCTATGCTGGAAGCCAGTGTTCATTTACCAGACGTCACTGAACCCCTGTGAGGAGAGTGCCATGATTGTCCTCTTGGCTGACGTATGTACACAGGAGCCCTAAGTGGCTTGCCTGGGACTGCACAGCCAGGCTGGGATTCGAACCCCGGAACTCTGTCTCTGCGTGCACTCTCCTGACCTTAGAGTTGAGAGAATGTTAGAGGAGGAAATGTAGATTTAAAAGCATTTCATGTTTCTAAAGTTGATATTATGTAGTTTGGAAACTGCTGAAAATTTGCCAATCTGTATAATTCTAAAAGGTAGATTAAAGTTATTTATATCATGTTCCATGACCTCGTAAGTTTCTGATCTCCCTTCCCGACTTCATCGCAAGACGTGGTGCCTGCTCTCCCTCCAGGTGAGGCTGCGCTTAGGCAGCATCTGTCTGCCTCCTGGTTCCTCTGACTGCTCTTTCCTCATTTTAGCTGATGGATAAAGGTGGAGTATATGGTAAAGCTAACAGAACTCCTGAGGTTAGTGGTAGCAACATTTCAGAGTCAGAGCCAAGCAGGTTGGTGGAGGGCTGAGTTTGATGAGGTGGCGCTTACGTGCCTCTCATCCCAGACACCATGGAGTCGCTCCCTCTCCTGGCTTCTCTGCAGACTGCCCTGCTTCCCCCTGAAGCCCACCCAGCAGTGGACTAGGTTGCTGCTATGACCACTTGCCCTGGAAGGAGCTTTCGAGTTGTTCCTGGATGACTTGCTCTAACTCCTCGTCTGTGTATGCGCCTGCGTGTGATGGTATCCACTGCTAGGCTGCAGACTGGCCCTCTTTTGTCACAGCTTGCAGCCAGGTAACCATATATGATCACAGTTATTTCCTCCAGTCTCTGAGGGAAGGAATTGGAGAGCAGCACAGCTGGGTGGTTCTGGGCTCTGGCTCAGAGACTCCCAGGAGGCTGCCAGAGGGTAGAGGCCAGGGCATGGTGAACCCTGAGGACTTGACCTGGGTGGGCCATCACGTGGCCTCGGGCAGGAGGCTCAGTTCCTCACTGTGCAGCCTCTCCCGAGAGCTGCCAGGACACAGCAGCGAATGCTCCAGGGAGGGACAGACAGAGGTATGCAGGGAGGCTGCATGCTGTGTGACCTCTTCCTTGGATAAGGAACCACACCATCATTTCCACTGAACTGGTGGTTGCAGCAGCAGCCCTGGTGCTGCTCAGGGGACGGCCCTGAAACTGTGGTTCCTGAGGTGGGGCCCTGAGGCTGTGGTCCCGGAGGTGGGGCCCTGCCTGGCCATCCCCAGGCTGCCTACCACAGTGACCAGGGGAAAGCTGCTTTGCGGAAGGGGGGGAAGCTAATGGACAGAGCGTGCACTTGGTCTGGAGTCAGGAGGAATTCAGAACCTGGACCCTGTGCACAGTGTCAGGAAGGGTCTGGCGAAGACAGAATGAGCGAGGCTGCACCCCAGACCCTTCCATGGCCAGAGAGGAGGCAGTGAAGAACAGCAGACCAGAGGTGGACAGCAGTAAGTACTGCAACTCAGCACTGGGTGGTCGAGACACAGGGGCTTGAAGGCTTGTTACCAGGGCAGAAAATGAGGATCCCTTGACCCTGAACCCAGACCAGGGTGTGTGTGGGGCGGAGTGGGGCAACAGAGAGAAAAAGAAGAAAAGCGCATTAGCTTGCTCCCTTACCTACAGCTGGAAGGTCCCTCGGGCCGCGCTGAACCGCAACAGGAGCAGCAGCAAGGGTGCAGGAGATCAGCTGTCTGAACCCCAGTGTGGGCTGAGAGCAGTGCTGGGCCTGGCAGCCATGCGGACTCCACAGCCACCAGCTGCCCGAGAAGAAATCAGACCACACTGCTTCTCCTTACCTTCAGACAGCAATGGATAAAACCAGAGAGGGTGCCTCTGAAGTGGTGCGTCTCAGGAATCTGTCCAGGGCCTTCTGTGGCTGGACTGCTGCTCTCAGAAACTTGCTGACACCCCCTTCCCATCACCCCCTTCCCATGGACCCAGGAAGGTGGGCGGAGCGACCTGAGAGCTGTCAGTCCCGGCAGCACTGGTGCTGACCCAGCACCCACACAGCACCTGGGGACTCAGGTGAAGACAGGAGGGGACACCCATGGTTCGTGGTCTTGGGTGGTGAGAGCTTGGACACAAGTGGCCCAACTGACCATATCATAGTCACAGGGCAGCACCTGGGTATCTACAACAGTCAGGTGGACTTCTGCGCCACAGACCACCCGCAGAGAGCCTGCCTTCACAGGCCCCCTGCTTGCAGACAGCCACCCGGCTGCGTGACACTCTAAGGAGACCCCGTGTGCTCTGTTCCTGCTCCAGGAGGGACAGGGCAGTGCAGCGCAGCACCCTCTGGGCTGCCCATCAGGACAGGCTGGGGACGCTCCTGGCCATCAGGAAAGCAGCCCTGTGCCCCAGCACCTCTAGGAGGATCCAGAGACGAGCAGGGATGGGCTTCTCCTCAAGGTCCAAACCTGGGATGGAATCCAAAGCAGGAAGCCCTGGAGGAATCTCTCCGCCTTGCCATGGATTACCATGAATAGCTCTAATGTCAGTTTTGATCTTACACATATCACTCTTCATTTTGATTCAATAATTGTTTCCCGAGCATTCAGCATTGTGCCCTCATCCCATCGATTGGGTTTCTTCTAATATTTCAAGAATCATTCTGCCTCTGTTCTCCTGGCTCCGTTACACTGCTGCTCTTAGTCCCTCCACTCCCTCTTACATTACCTGCTACTGCCTCAAATCCGTGCCCTCAGCCACTGTTTTTTTTTCTTTTACCTTGATGTGTTTTATTCTCATCTATATTTTCTTTCTTTTTCCCACTTTTCTCTCCTCTGTTTCAACCCGTGGATAATGCAATGGCAGTGTTACTCTTTAGTGACCAATTTTCAGCCTACTCTGGAACAGTACTAAAAGCACCCTGGAACTGTGGAGAGTACTATGAACAAGTTTTTGATTTCCCTAAGGTTGATTAGTAAGAGATTTTGATCTGAAGTGGTTGGGTAAATAGGGTTTAGTGTCTTCTCACAAACTGGTGCTGATAACAGAGGTCAGTAGAGGACACAAGTAGAGTTAAAGTATTAATACCTGGATATTCGCCAGCCCAGGGATCCTAAGAAAGAGGTACAGTAAATAGTTCTTTGCATCAAATAAGATCCAATACCCATCACAATAAATGGTAGACATGCAAGTTGTATGAAAAAGCAAGAGAACAAATACCCAAACATCCCACAACACTCCAACAGCTGACCCCATGTACACCACAGTAAAGTTGGAGAAAGAGTTTAGAAAATTTATAGTTAAAAATGTTCAACAAGCAAAAAAAAAAAAAAAAAAAAAAATATAAAAAAAAAAATAAAAAAAAAAAAAAAAAAAAAAAAAAAAAAGATGTAAGGAATAAATTTAGAAAATACAGGAAATGAAAGAGCAAGAGATAGATATTCTAAAAGGAACCAGTTGGAAGTCCTAAAATGAAAAATTCCATAAGTGAAATTAAAAAATCGATGGAAAATATCACCAATAGATTCTGAGGACAGATTCTGAGGCCATGAAGACAAAGTATATAATCTCAAAAATAAATTTGACAATAAAGAAAAAGGTGTTAAAAGACCATAAACATAATATTTGAGAAATCTGGGGTGATATAAAGACCAAAATTAAAAATCAACAGTGTCCAAAATGCAAATGAAAGGACTGCACATTCTGTTCAATGAAATAATATCAGAAAATTTTCTAAATCTTTGGAACAAGATGGAAATCCAAATACTAGAAGCATGTACAACCCCAAATAGGCATGATCAGAAAGATCCTCTTCAAGACACATTATAATGAAAATGTCTAATATACAGAATAGGATAGAATTTTAAAGGCATTCAGAAAAAATAGATCATAGAGTAAACAAATTCAAATTTCAACTGCTTTCTCAACCCAGAAACTAAAAGCCAAGAGGATTTGGTATATATTATTCCAAAAAATAAAAAAGAAAGAAAAGAAAGGAAATGGATGCCATTCAAGACTACTATTTTTTTGATTGGAAGATGAAAAAACCTTCTGTGAGAAGGAGAAACTAAAACAACTCATTACCACTAAGCCTGCACTGCAAAACATACTCAAGGAAATATTTCATGCAGAGGAAATGAAAAATAAAAATGAAAACCTTCATGGGAATAAAATGCACTAGAAAAACAGGAGAATTAGGTCTGCATTAAGGATCAAAAATAAATAAAAATTGCAGGAAATAAAAATTATTTCTCTATAATAACACTAAAAGTGAATGGTCTAAACTCTCCACTAAAAAAGACTTTCATAGATTGGTAGATTAAAGAGCAATACCCAACTATATGTTATTTACAAGAGATGCAATGTACAGGCGAAGACATGCATAGGCTGAAGGAGAAAGGATGGGAAAAGGTATACCATGCAAGTGGAAACTGAAAGCAAGCAGGGCTAGCTACTTTTATGGTACACAAAGAAGACTTCAAGCCATAATTAATCAGAGGAGACAAAGAAGGTCACTTCATATTGACTAAGGGAATCAGCAAAGAGCAAGATATAACGATTATAAACATTTATGCCAAATTTATGCATCTATGTGCAGAAAACAAACCCTTCTCAGTATAAAGAATCAGACAGACGGCAATACAGTAATACTGGGTGATTTCACCATCTCTCTCTCTCACCATTAGATAGGTCATTGAGACTTTAAGTAATGGCTCTTCAGAACTAAAAAATACATTTAATCAAATATCTACAGAATATTTAATGAATTAACAATGGAATTCACTTCTCAGCAGCACATGGAACTTTCTTTAAGATAGATCTATTTAGAGCACAAAACAAATTATATCAAATACAAAAAAATGGAGATAATTTGCTGCATACATCAGATCATAATGGAATGAAATTAGAAATCAACAACAAGGCGAAAAACTGAAATCATTCTAACACCAGGAGATCAGATAATACACCAGGAGATCAGATGAGAAATGAATCACAGAAGAAATCAGAGAAAAATAAAAACAATTCTTAGAAACAAATGAGAATAGAGATGCAGCATATCAAAACCTCTGGGCAAGCAGGAAGTCAAATCTAAGAGGAGAGTTCAGTACTGAATTCCTACCTCAAAAAAAAAAATAAGAATACTAAATAAATAATATATCATTATACTTCAAGCCCCAGGAAAAAGAACAAACTAATTCCCAAATCAGTAGAAGACAATGTAATTAAGATCAGAGCCAAAATTAATGAAATTGAGAATAAAATAAAACAATGTTAGGGGTCAATGAAACAGAAAGTTGGTTCTTTGAAAAGATTAAGATAATTGATAAACCTTTAGCCAAACTAACCAAGAGAGAGCAAGAAAACACAAATCAACAAAAGTAGAGACGAAAAAGGAGGTACCACCACAGACACTTATAAAATCCAGAGGATCATTAGAAACTACTTAAAAAATTTATACTCTAATAAGGTAGAAAATCTTGAAGATTTTGAGAAATTCATAGAGACATGTGACCTACCCAAACTGTACCTTGAGAATATAGAAACCTTATGAAATTAAGGCAGCAATTTAAAGACTTCCAACAAAGAAAAGCCTAGAACCCAATGGATTCTTGACCAAGTTCTACCAGACTTTTAAAGGAAAACTAATGCCAATCCTTCTCAAATTATTCCATGAAAAAGAATGTGAGGAAACATTGCCATATCCATCCTATGCAACCAGTATCACTGTGATACCCAAACCAAAGTCACATCAAGGGAACTTCAGACCAACATCTGTGATGTGCATAGATGCAAAAGTCCTCAGTAAAATATTGGCAAACCACATTCAGAAATATATTAAGAAGATAGTGCACCATGATCCAGTGGGTTTCATCTCTGGAATGCAAGGTTGGTTCAACATATGCAAATCAATAAATGTAGTTCACCACATAAATAGGGTTAAGGTCAAGAATCATATGATTATCACAATTGAGGCAAAAAGAGCATTTGACAAAGTCCAGCACCCATTCATGGCAAAAAGCCTGGAAAAACTAGAGATCGAAGCAACTTACCTGAACATTGTAAAAAGGTATATAGAACAAACTGTTGATCAGTTCTCAGTTACTAATCTTTCACTGTTAGGTCTGTTGAGTGGGATGTGGAAGCTCACCACTACTTTACAGCAAGCACCTCCTTTGCCATTATCCTTCACTATTTCATCACCCAGCATCCCAGTTCTCTAAGTCCAAATTTGGAACTCCAAAGAGCAAGGGTCATGGTGATATTCACAACATCCTACACCAAAGGTGATGACGTGTCTGTTGGAAAGATTCACAGAGAAATTACAGGTGGAAGGCATTTGGCCTGAGGGTGTCATGTGGGGATTAGTGGTTAAGAGGATATTGCTATTGAATACAGGTAGCCTGCTTTCATGTTCAGAGATACATTAAAATCTAAAAATGTTGTAGAAAGGAACATTTCCCAATTATTTTGCTGGATGTTCAGGAAGCTAATGTGAAGACTTCTGTGCATTCCTCTGCCTCTGCCATCAGGCATTGCCACTTCCTCGCTAATGTGCCCTGTCCCCTTGCAGCACTGGGCAGCACCCCCTTCCTCAAGGGCAGACGTCCCTGTTCCTCCTGATGGCGTCTCTAGGTCACTCTTCTTGCCATCCCAGGTTTCTGTCCTTCCTTCAGCTGCCTGTCTGCTGGGTCCCGGTCCTCACCTTCAGAACACTCCACACACACCTGGCTTCTGGGGTTCCCGCCCCAGTCACAGTGTCCTTGTCCTGACGTCCTGATGCCTTCTTCCCTCCTGCTCCTGGGCTCTTCCCTGGCGACTCCTCTGTCTCACACACTCGCTTCCTTTGGTGTCTCTGCAGCCAGCTGCCCTCCTCACACTCTTGCCTTTTGTCCCACAGCTGAAACACCCAAGTGGTGGCTGGCCTTGGAACTCCCAGGCATTTCTTAGCAATAGGAATCTGCGATGTTTTCGTCACTCTCTCTACTTTCTGAATGACAGTCTTGCAGCTCTGTCTTGTTAGTGTGAAAGGAAGTTACCAAGTTTTTCTCCCATGCTGATAGCCTTCAGCATGGGAGGTGTTGCACCAGGCTCGGTCACGCTGGGGTGCAGGATGTGTGTGACAGGGTGTGGTCCTCAGGCCTCCCGGAAGCTGGCAGCCTTCGGGGAATGGTGGAGGTGGGGAAAGGAGGGATCTGGGTTTAGCTATTTCTTATATTCTGTGGAATAAGGAGCATGCAGATGATGATTTGTACAGAATCTGGGGATATGATCATCCCTTCCCTGGTGGAGTGTGGAGCCCAGCTGAGGACTCAGGTGGGTGAGTGCAGATCTGTGGGCAGTCCTCTCACAGAGACAGCCGGTGGCTGGGTGGCGTGCATGGGGACCTGTCGCTGAGCCGTGCTTGTGTGATAACTGAGCTGAAGCTCTTCTGATGGGATGTGAAGTCAGTTGGTAGACACAGTTGGTCCTCCTGCGGGGTCTGGAATTGACCTCTCAAGCATTTTAACTTACATTTCACGAACATGCACTTGTTCACCAAGTTCTGTCTGCCCGAAGCCATCTTGCCTGGGGGCAGTTCCCTCCCTGGAGTCTGCTGCCTCCTTCTCTCATAACCGCTTGGAAATCACGGTGACTTATCCCACTGTGCTAAGCAAGGGTGTCAGCACATATATCTGACCATGAGGACACAAGACGCCAGACAAGGGGGGGACAGCAGGCAACAATCCAGCCTCCTGCCCGAGGGGATGCCTGCGACACCTTTCAGCCCACCGCAGGGGAGGCAGAGGCCAGCCTGTCCGGGGAGTGGTCACGGAGCTTCCCACCGGAAGGGCTGCGTGCAAGGCTGCCTGCCCCCTGCAGCCCTGCTCCGTCCACGCTGGGACTCACTTCAGTTCATGCAAGTGGAGTGGCTGTTCCTGTCCAGGCCAGGAGTTCCAGGGCGTGCCCTCCTGTTCCGTGGGGCAGCCGTCTCCTCCGTCTCCTCCGTCTCGTCTTTTTCGCTGACTCTTCGCTCAGTTGGCAGATTTGCCGCAGAGCCGCTTCCGCAGTGCTGCTCACACCCGAGTGCCCGAGACAGACCTGCACATGCGTTGGTGGTTTGCAGCTGCTGGTCCTCGGCAGACGTGGCTTCTCGGTTGGTGTAGTGCCCTGGTCTTCAGAGTCACGTTAGGCTGAGTCCTTGGAGCGGTTGATTATGAGCTGCAGGTTAGAAGAGTCCACCGCGTTTGCGGCTGACTTTCTTCTGGGCCGCCAGGGCCTTCTCTTCGTTCCTTAACAGACACGTTGGCCACTCAGAGGAAGAGCTGTGCTAGCGATTGGTTATCTAAAAGATCTTTTTTTTGGCTGGGGATAATGAGTGACTCCATTTGTAGATTTGCGGAAGGATGATCATTAGCTTTAGAAATGGCTGAGTTCACTGATACTGTTGGGTAGGGGGAAAGACCACATGGAAGACAGCTTTGTGTCTAGAGAAGAAATAGACGCAAAGCAAAAATTCGTGCATTTTTAATGTTGAGACCTTAAGAAGCATTGCTGTTGGGGGGGGACTGCACTCCACACAGGCCACGCGGGAGGTGACGTCTGCATTTCCTCAGAGGACATGCAGGTAGTCAGGGGGACCCTGTCCTGGCCTCTCCAGGTCCGACTCTCCAGATCCGGGTCCTGGACAGATGGTTGGTCCCTTCAGGCCAGGTTCAGACGGCAGTGGGCCTGGGAATCCTCGAGAGCAGAACGGGCCGTGAAGGGAGCCCAGGGCAAGGGCCGCCCATGAGCGCTGGGAGGAGGGCAGCAGAGCAGGACCACACTCTGACCGAGGGCAGGTGGCCAAGTGCAGTCTGACCAGAAGGACGCCATCGGAGCAACTCTGAGCAATGGCGCAGCTGAAACAAATTCCGGGGAAAAAGACTTCTTGGAACATTTAGCACTGGCTTTGGAGCTGCGTTAAGAGTGCTAGGAGCACAACACCAATGCCCGCCTGAGTCAGGGGCTGGTGCCGGAAGGGCTGCGCGGACACCATCACCTGTGGTCCTGTGGCCATCTGAGGACATAGGTTGTTTCCTTCAGTGCACAGATGAGGGAACTGGTGGCTCGAAGATGCAGCTGTTTGCTCGGTCACACGGCTAACTGAGCTAGAAAGAACCCTGGGCCCTGGGTGTGCCCCAGCCCTGTGCCCTGGACACTCTGGGTGTGCCTCCTGCTGTCAGGGAACCAAGATCATTTATGATCTTCTCTTTTACTACAAAAGTAATGCATTGATTAATCAATTCTAAAAGCATCATAAAGAATACGCTAGCAGAAGACAACTACAAAATATCGTAGTTTCCTCCAAGAGAAACAAACCTACGAACACCTTTGCTATATCTCTTTTTCTTTTGGGGGATACATTGATTTATATTTCTTCTACAAAATATGATGTTTGATAAATGTTTGAAAATCAATTGTTAAACATTTAATGTTCCCCAGCTTGTTGGTCATTTACACTGTTGCAAAGTTTTGATGTTACAAACAACTAAAAGTAGAAATAATTAGCCAGAAAGAATGTGCAAATGCAAATAAAATAAAGCAGAATGAAAGGAAACTTACAAATATGAAAAACTCAAGCTAGGCACCATGGTGCATGCCTGTGGCCCCATTGACTCCGGAGATTGAGAGGATGGCAAGTTCAAAGCCAGTGTCAGCAACCGAGCAAGACCTGTCTCAAAATAAAACATAAAAAGGACTGGACATGTGGCTCAGTGGTTAAGTGCCCCAGGTTCAATCCCCAGTACAAAAAAAAAAAAAGAAAAATTCAAAAGTATGGGCAGTAATGTAAAAGATGAATAACAGTCTAAACTCAATCATGCAATGGTATATTCAAATTATAACTCTGTAAAAAACAACAACTGAGGAATATCTGCTTTTGAGCATAGCACAATGGTGAAGAGCTTTCTGTTCATAAAAATCTGTTGTGGCCTGAGACAGAACCATAAGCAGGATGTTACCCC
>JAJEJO010001671.1:0-42003 GCA_020662805.1 Glaucomys volans
CACCCCAGCTCTGAACACACTGGCTCTGGGACTCCTACTTCCTCAACACCCCACAAGGCAGATGTGCCACTCAGGAGTTATTCAGTGACTTTCTGTATTTCGTCACTACTTACATTCTTCCTAAGCTCTTTTCCTATCTGTCTGCATCAGAGTTCCCCATTGAGGACTGTGAAGGTGACAGGCAAAGGCTGGCCCCGAGCTATGATTTATGACTAACATGGCGTCGCCATCAAAGAGCTCTGAGGAGATGCTTATAGAGAAAGAGGATGAGGATGGAGATGAGGGTCCTGAGTAAGGGCCCAGACAGGCTGCCCAACCCACGGAACCCAAGGCCTGGGGTCTGCTCTCCCCTCTGCCTCAGAGTCCATCCAGGGGTGATTCTAAGGCACAGTGGTGAAGGACATGATTGGCCCGCCAAGTGTGGTCTTCTCTTCTCACAGCAGCCCCTCGCCTGGACACAGTGCAACAAGCATTCGGTGTGGGAGATCCTTCTGAACACACGCAAGCAGCATTCTTGAATGAGATGGAGACAAGGTCTTTCTTGGAAGAGTAGCACCCCAGAAGACACTCTTTGCCCCAAGACCAACCAGGTCCCTTTTAAGGTCCCTGAGAACAGCAGCCTGGGAGCAACCAAGACTTTCAAAGGCTGACAAGGCACAGAGTGGATGAATGAAAAGATAACAATACATGAAAAAAACTTTGGCTTATAAAACCTGCAACCTGAGGCAGGGACATCAGTGTCCACGACATGCAGAAACAGATGATTGCAGCAGAGATGGTCATCAGAAATGCCTCGGCTTCTTCCACACTGCCCACAGCCCAAGCCCTGCTCTTCCCTCCCCCCAGCCCCCAACAACACACACAGTCTCTGCAGAAGCAGCCAGAGGTTGGCATTCAGAGCCTGATGTCAGACAGAGCTTTTGGCACTCCGCACTAAATCACATGGCTAGTTCCAATTAGACCGTGAGGGGAACGCTGGCCTAAGCTTGACTTGAAGGGTCTGTCACACGAAAAGTTACGCTGCTCCCAAGACGGCCAGGTCTGGAAAGTCTTTCACTTCTCCTACTTCGCTGAAAGGCTGTCCACCCTGGTTGAATGTCAGCTTATACCTTAACCGGATAGGTTCCTGGGAGGGAAGAGATAAGAGAAGACGTTAAATTAGAGGGGAGCAACCCAGAGGCCAGCCCAGAGTACAGGTCTCCACCCACCTAGGAGTCTTCAAGAAATTGCATCTAGCTAATTTCCCCCAAATGAGGGCTTCAACTATATGACATAGGTGCCCTGGCCTAGCTTCTTTGGGGCTACAAAAGAGGAGCCAAGCATTTATCCTGAGAGCCCTTCCACACTTCCGCAGTCCTGAGGTGACCTGCTAAGCAGTTCAGAGACCTGCTAAGGAAGCAGACTTCACCTTTTGAGAGGACTCCATGGTATTAGAGTTCTATGTTCCTCGCTTGGTTCCCAGCAATGACAACACATCACAGACCTGCTTCTAATAAGCCCCAAAGAAAATCACCAGTAAGGGATGCTCCACCATCACCCCACCCCAGAAACCACCAGAGGCTTCAGGGCAAGGCCTCAGCATGCCTCCCTGCGGTTTCCTCCCTATAGGTCAGGAGTCCCCGCTTCCCTGCTCCCCAAGGACATCACACTTACCTTGTGTGGATTGTCAAGCAGCAGCATCTGAGAGATCACAGCTGGAGGCATCAAAGGACTGAATGCAGGAAGCTTGGAGCTAGATGCCGGCTGCAGCTTCACTCTCATTGACTATCAGGGAAAATCCAACATATAAAACTCATTCCTAAAGAGTGCCACGCTCAGCGAGGGAGATCAGGGCAATAGGAACTTGACTTCCACACCACCCATCCTAGAAGGTATGGGCTTCTCAGGAAACGTGGTGTCCCATGGCTCCTATGGGAACCCATGGAGACATTTCCCACTACCTGATGAAGAGATTCAAAGGCCTTTCCTTCCACACAGAATATACCTGAAGGTGTGTGGTCAGTGGCAGGCAGCATGAAGGGCTGGGGCACCTCTTGGGTGCAATTCTCACTCTGTCTCTTACTAGCTCTGTGACTTCAGGCAAAAATACTTAACTCCTAAGTCTTGGGTTGATGATTTATAAGATAAGAGTTAATAACAGTACTTAGAGTACTGACTCTATAGTTAAATGATTATAGTTAACTACAGAGTTAATAACTACAGAGTTAATAATATACTTCACAAAGAATACCTTGAGGACAGAGACCATCATGGAGTCATGTATTTTTGTCTTGAATCTTTTAATTTCAGGAGATGCCCCTTCCACTGTGACTGGGGTATGGCTGTTAATCATGGGGTCCTACTTCCCTTAAAAAGAGTGGACATATTATCCCAGTTTGTTTGGATGCTTCATATTCCTGGACACACATGACTGGTCCAAGGTATGCAAGTCATATCCACAAGGCCCATCACAGCCCTTTCCTGGGCAGTCAATATGCACGCCTCAAGCCAAGTGAGCTTCTTTGGTTTTCTTAAAGAGATAGTGTCTCTTGGGCTGGGGTTGGGGCTCAGTGGTAGAGCACTTGCCTAGCATGTGTGAGGCATTGGGTTCAATCTGTAGCACCACATAAAAATAAATAAATAAAATAAAGGTATTGGGTCCATCTACAAGTAAAAAATATTGAAAAAAAAAAAAGAGAGAGAGTGTCTCATTATAGTGTCAGGCTGGCACAAACTCCAAGGTTCAAGCATCTTCCTGCCTTAGCCTCCTGAGTACGTCTGGGACTACAGGTGCATGCAACAGACCAGCTTTGGGTTTCTGTTGTTAAGAACGGTTTAGGATCGTATAACCCTAACCAAAAGATGCAAAGAGGTTTGTTTCTTTTTTAGTTGGAGATGGACAGAATGCCTTTATTTTATTTTATTTACTATTTTATTTTACTTTTATGTGGTGCTAAGGATTGAACCCAGTGCTTCACATATGCTAGGCAAGTGGTCTGCCACTGAGCTACAGCCCCAGCTCTGCAGAGATTCTTAAGCAATCATTTAAAAACCTACTTGGATTAACTCAGGTGGAGCCAGATATTCGGGAATCCCCAGTTAAGGGAGCCAATAAAATCCCCATTCTATTGTCAGCTAGTCTGAGCGAAAGTCCTGTCTCTTCCACCTAACTAACAATGTCCCAGTAAAGGATCTGATACTCAAGAATGACAGCCATTCCTGAGCAATTCAAGGAGTTGGCCAGTAGCAGCTGACTTACCTTTGGCACAGCCACTTGAAACATGATGTCCCAGACTGGCTGGGTAGCAGTGCTCATCATGGTCAACAACAACACCTGCACCTCTGGGTGGCCAGGGGCCCCCGTCTGGGAGAAGTGGAGCAGAATTCTGAACCCGTTCCGGTCATACACGATAACAGGAGGCAGGCTGCCTGGTAGAGAGGGACCCAACCAGGAGGGTTAGCATTATAAGCTGCCGTAAAAGCCAGGCCTAGACGAGCTGCTACCACCAGTGCTGCTGCTTCTCCATCCCTTGGATCTCACCATCCCGCACCACTGTATTCCAAGACCTCTGTGTCCAGTGAGTCTCCCATGGTCCTCCAAACTGACCTTTCTCCACCACCCAACCATTCTAAGCACATTATCAGTTTTTAGAAGATAACTTTTTTTTTTTTGAGGGAGACAAAAATAAAGTGTGAACACTATAGAAAATACAGAATACCATAAAGATTTTTTTTTTTTAATTCTTTATTCTACCCAGAAATAAACAGTCCAAACACTTAGGCTTATTTCTTTCTGGTCTCTTTTGTGACTACGCACACAGCCACATCCACCCTTATATTCAGTTTCACAAAACTGTGAAGACAGTAATCTCAAGTTCATAGGTTTAATGAAATTCCAATGGAAATCCTAAAGAGATTGTTTCAATTTAGGTAACAAAGGATTCTAACCCTAGTTTTTTGGGAAAAATACATGAGACTAACCAACAGGCCAAAAAAAAAGGGGGCAGAGCCATTTGTGTTGGTAAATATTCACAGAAAAATCAAGTAAACTGTATAAAACAGCATACAGAACAGACCCAAATACAAGAATTTAACAAAAAATATTTCAAAAATCAGTGGCTGATTCAATAAATGGTATTCAGCTGACTGCTAACCCCCTGGGGAAATTTTTAATTAAGATCCTTATGCCATGGGGGTAGCAATGATAGTAGAATGAATCAGACAGTATTACCCATGTGCAAATATGACCACATGACTCTACATCATGTACAACCAGATGAATGAGAAGTTATACTCCATTTATGCATGATGTGACAAAATGCATTCTACTGTCATGTAGTTAATTAGAACAAAAGTAAAAAAAAAATCCTTATGCCAAATGTCACTTATCAAAATGGATACCATAAAAATATGGTTTTATATAACTGCTAAAGATTTAAAAGACTGAAAACCCCAGTGAGGTATGTGTTGAGAGTATGGGGAAAAGGCAACCTTTCTGGACGATGCAGAGCAACAATTTAAGTCTACACCCAGCATTTCACTACATTTAAGAATCCAGCTTGAGCTGGGTGCAGTGGCGCACACCTGCAATCCCAGCTGCTCAGGAAACTGAGGCAGGAGGATCGCAAGTTTGAGGCTAGCTTGGGCAACTTAGTGAGGCCCTATCTCAAAACAACACAGGGCTGATGGCAGGGCACCTGTCTAACATGTGCTACCCACTGGGTACAACCCTAGTGCTGTTAAAAAAAAAAAAAAAAGGAATGAATAAATGCACTGCTGCAGTTGGGTCGCAGTTGTTCCACGTGCTGCTGCAGTGTCTACAGGATGTCACCTTAACTGGCTGGGCCTTTGGTTTCCTTTCCTCTATAATACAGGGAATTTCTACTCTTAATTTGATGTGGATCCCTAGAGAAGGAGGAAGCATAGCGAGTACTTCCTTTCCTTTGAACTCCACCTCTTCCCAGTCATTCAGGCCACATTAAACAGTCCATGCTGAATTCCAAATGAATGAACATCGTGTCCCTCAATAGACTTAGCCCTCTCATTAAATTCTGCCTGCCAATATCCTTCACAGTGACAATCCTAAGAGAAGACTTTAAGAAAAATATTAGCTAAAGGACCAAGAAGCCACCTCTTAGAAAATCACCAATCATCTTCCCAAATTTAAGGGCCACCCTTACAAATGTAGAGTGGAAAAAGCCAGGAGTCTAACAGAAAAGGAAAACAAAAGGATAAAACTGTGTTTATGGACACAATAGCTACGCTATGGAACCAACCTAGGTGCCTTCAGCAGATAAATGGATAAAGATAATGCGGTATATTAGCCGGGTGTGGCGACACATGCCTATAATGTGGCTCAGGAGGATCAAGAGTTCAAAGCCATCCTTGGCAACTCAACTCAGCAAGGCATTAAGCATCTCAGTGAGACCCTGTCTCTCAAAAAGGCTGGGGATATGGCTCAGTGGTTGAATGCCCTGGGTTCAATCCCAAGTACCAAAAAAAAAAAAAAAAAGAAAGTGGTATATATAAACAACGGAATATTACTCAGCTATAAAGAAAAATGAGATTATGGCATTTGCTAGTAAATGGATGGAAATGAAGACTATCATGCTAAGTGAAAGAAGCCAATCACAAAAAAGCAAAGACTGAATGTTCTCTCTGATATGTGGATGCTAACACACAACACAGGGTCATTAAATCAGACAAAAGGAAATGAAGGGAAGAGAGGGGGACAACAACAGGGAAAGACAGTAGGGGACTGGGGATGTGGCTCAGTGGTAGAGCACTTGCCTGGCATGTGTGAGGCACTGGGTTCAAGTCTCAGCACCACATATAAATAAATAAATAAATAGGTCCATCAGCAACTAAAAAATTTTAAAAAGATAGTAGAATGAATCAGACATAACTTTCCTATGTTCATGTATGAATACACAACCAGAGTAATTCCACATCATGCATAATCACAAGAATGGGAAGTATACTTCTTGTGTGTATAGTATGTCAAAATACATTCTATGGTCATGTATAACTAAAAAGAACAAATAAAAAATTAGAAAACAAAACAAAATTGTACTTACTGGGCTTCACAGACTCCAAGGGGACAAACACGTGAGCCAGAGGTGTGTTCTGGGAAGCTGGTGAAGGAGCCAAAGGGCCAGCCTCCCAGGACCAACCTGGAGAGGACTTAGTACCTGGTGGCACTTCCTTGGGGATACTTTTCTGTGGGACATAATTCCTACAAAGAAATTAAAAAAAATATATCAAAGACCAGCAATAATTACAGAGAACTCCAGGAATCTGTGATTGGGTTTTCTGAAGAGTAAGATGAGGAAGGGAAAACACACACACACACACACACACACACACACACACAGAATGTCCATGCAAGGCAAGTGACTTAAATACATCACACAATCAATTATAATGCAGCTATTAGAGAATGAGGCAAATATATGCAAACTGATAAAGATGTGCAAAAATAAGCCACAATAATGTGTTGCCACACGTATAGGAGAAAGCAAAGAGAGAACTTCCCTTGTTGTTTTTAGACAGTAGATTTAGGGTCTCCTGTCATCTATGTCTCTAGTGATCGAGTTTTGCATTAACTTCAAATTACATGACAATTGAGAAAAATAAACAGGCTTCAAATCATCACCATCACCTACTTTTTGCAAGACCTTAAATACAAAAAAACCAAACACCCTTTACTGATGTCCTGAGCAATCTGTGCATTTCATGACTTAGGATGAGGAGCAAGTGGGGAAAGGGACGCAGCTCGTGCAGTCTGCACACAGCACAGCCCTGCAGGGGAGAGGCCTCTGCTGGCTCAGTGCACGGAGGAGCAGCACACAGAGCCAGACCCTGGGCTTCCCTTGCCCAGAAGACTCACAGAGGACCAGGAGACGGCTGTGGTGAGAGGAGATCCAGCAAGTTCCTGTCTGCAGAAGGGCTCTGAACTCCACCACCTGGCAGTGTGTTGGCAGCAAGATTCTTCTTTTCCTTACAGCAATTCTGACTGGCGACCTAGTCAGTGCAGAAGGGCTAAAGTAAGGCTAGGGGATGAACCATCGGCCCTGGTAGTATTCGGCACAGCTCTCCGAGCCCCGTCAGGGTTGCTGAGGCCTAGGCTCAGGACATGTCCTCAGACAGGAGGAAAAAGAGAGGGCAGGAGATTACAGGAGCCCTGAGCAGATCTCCAGGAAGCAGGAGACTATACAACAGAAGACAGGATAGAGACAAGGAGGGGCGAAGATGTCAGTCCCTGGGAATCTGAGCCAGTCAGGATGAGGAGCTCTGGACCTCCACGTCCTCTAGGATGATGCAATGACCCTTCCCCACCAGGCAGTGCTGCCTCAGAAAGGCAGGTCTGAGATCCCGCTCCTCTCCCTGGACCCTAGCAAGAGCTTCTTTACCTTGTTCATAACAGGAGCATCACTGATCCCTGTAAGAGAGGAACACAGATGCACGACAGTCACTCTGCTGATAGGAGCTAGAGATCAGTGGCACGCCCACCCTTTCTAGGATCTTTAGAAACAACTTACATAAGGTCGTTCAACTCACCCATGGCAAAACTGACTCATACGTACAAAGAGACTTCTCTAAAATGCCTGGCATATCTGAGTCACTCAAAAGCAAGCCCATGCACCCTGAGGGAGACCCCTACCCTCTCCCCCTACTCAGGTCCATTCTGTGCCTGAGCCCTATAAACACCCACACTAACCTAAGGCTGCCAGGTCCTGATGAAGCAACGACTGTTCAGACCCACTGTCCACCTCCAAGTCAATCAGGGGGCAGTTCTTCATGCAGCCTGCTGGATTCTGAAAGACTAGAAAAGAGACAGGGTCAGAGAACACACGAGAACACACCAGACATGAGCGCAGTCTCCACTTCATCAGGGGTTGGGGCTGTCGGTAAGTGGCAGAGTGCTTGCCTGGCATGTGTGAGGCCCTGGGTTTGATCCTCAGCACACACACACACCCTCTCAACTTAAGTCAGCATCCCTCAGGCCTCCTAATCAAAAGACACTACCCCTCCATCCTGAACACACCCCAGAACCACCTTCCACCTCAGGTGAGTCCTGACAGGGCCTGAGCTGACCTCTGTACAGCTTCCCATCCCAGAGATTAGTCTTCCTCCAAAGGTCCCATCAGTCCAGGCAGCAGCAACCTGGCTTCTTCAGCTCAGAGGACATCAGAGGTTTCTGACCACGGCTGATCAGAACCACCTGTCATGCTTGATTAACAGACACTCTGGCCTACCACCAAGCAGCCTTTTCAGCCAGTCCAAGCCAGAGAACAAAGAATCTGTATTTTAACCAGTGTTCCAGATTCAGATACAGCCAGCCTCTGGCACTTGGAACCACTGAGGAAGACCATTCCTTTGGACTCTAGCTCCTGCAAGCATTTACAAGAAGGATCCACACCCGGGCACCACATAGCCTGCTGCCTCCATAGGCAGCCACGGCTGGAGTCAACATGGCTCCTGGGGCAGAAGGCGGCTATGTGAAACCGGTTCTGACAGGGAAGAGAAAGAATTACATTCTCTCATTCCTATGCCACAGCCCACAGTGCTCTTAGGGTCCATTTCTTTTATGGGATTTGAAGGCTGCCCCAAGACAGAAGGCAGGAAGAGTTCACTGAACACACCTCTGGAGACAGGTATGTCTCCCACCGAGCTGGGCGCTGTGTTCCCAAAGGTGACCCGGCCCTCCATCACCTGTTTGTACAGCAGAACTCCCTGGGTGAGGAGGTCATTTGCCTGGAGAATCTCCGCTGCACAGTAAGATGAGAAACAGAACCGTCTGTTTAGTTAGTGATACTCAGTCCTTTCTGACCCATTCCACACAGCACCATCACCTGGTTCAGTATATCCATGCCTTCTGTCCCCAGACTTTGGAATTAGGCCCCTATCAGACCTCATCACTGAACCACCCCCACCCCCGCACCCCGGCTTCTTTTTTTGGTTCTGGGGATTAAACTCAAGGTGCTCTACCCCTGAGCTACAACCCAGCCCTTGTTATTTCTGATTTTGAGACAGGGTCTCACTGAGTTGCTTAGGATCTTGCTAAATTGCTGAGGCTGGCCTCAAACATGGGATCCTCCTGTCTCAGCCTCTCAAGTTTCTGTGACTACAGGCATGGGCCACAGCTCCTGGACCCTAATACTCTTTTTCATTAAAATATATATCTTTTAGTTGCACATAGAGAAATACCTTTATCTTATTTATTTATCTTATGTGGTGCTGAGGATCAAACCCAGTGCCGCACACGTGCAAGGCCAGTGCTCCACCAAGCCACAGCCCAGCCCCCTAATAGTTCCCACTGAGGAGGAAACACGCTTTTCACCACGTCTCACTGCCAACCATGAGTGCTGACAGTAAGCACTGGAAATACGGCTCACTGGGGAACTCGAACTTTCCACTCTGATTTTAATTAAATGAAAACTAAAACATGAAACATTACTCACTGTGGCTACAAATGTTAAAAGAATTTATTACTTTTTTTTTTTTTTCCTACTGGGAATTGAACCCAGGGGCACTCCACCACCGAGCCACATTCCCAGCCCTATTTTGTATTTTATTTAGAGACAGGGTCTCACTGTGTTGCTTAGGGCCTCGCTAAGTTGCTGAGGCTGGCATTGAACTCGAGATCTTCCTGCCTCAGCCTCCCGAGTGCTGGGATTACAGGCATATGCCACTGCGCCTGGTTTCTTATTACTTTATTCAGTTATTGGAGAGCATTTTTAGACAATGAGCCAGGCACGGTGGCTGAGACAGGAGGACCACAGGCAACTCAGCAAGATCTGTCTCCAAGTAGAATAAGAAAAAGTACTGGACGTCTACCTCACAGGCAGAGCACCTGGCTAACACGTGTGAAGCTCTGGATTCAATCACCAAAACACACAAAAAGGGTGAGGGAGAAAAAAATGTTTAGAGAACAAATTGGAAAGTAAACTACTTTTTAGCCTACACGTTTCATAAAATTGCAAATGCAGATCCAGTATTACCAACAAAGTAACATCCAAACAGAAACACTGAGTATAAAATACACACAATTCCAAAACTGCATTAAACCCCCCATGGTGAGGTTTACCTACAAGCAATTCTCTCTAGGAAATACAGAAGGGCAAGAGGACCAGGGTGATGTACAATAAATACCGCGGGTCAAAGTGCTGGAAGGTTACTTCTCAGGAGGGACCAACTGCTTAGTGCCCTCAAATTCTCTGGCTGTGAATGGAGGTTGCAAACTAATGGCAAGTGTTTTAACATGTGAGCTATTTACAAACTCAGATCTGTCTACCTCTGACTTCACTGCCATCACTGAGAAAATGTTTAGACAATAATCACATCACAAAAAGTAGACAACCTGATATCCCGGGCCTCCTGAACTTCATCTATAACGTATTCTTGCTCCCTCAATTGAACCTGAATCTGATCAAGTCCTCATCTAATTGGCAATTATAAGAAATATCAGAAACAAAAACCATACATCACCATGGGGTGGGAGGATATGCAAAACGGAGATCCAGAGAAGTCTAAAGTCAAGGGACTTGTTTTTACTGGGGTACTGCTTCTTAGACCTCTGTGGGAGGGCCACACCCCTAATCTCCAGATGAATTTCCACCCCTTTCTGGGCTTTGGGTCTGCTGATTTCCTGCTCAAGTTCAGGTAACGAGTTGGTTCTAAGCCAACTAAGGCCACTCCTCTCCCAGCCCAGGTGCCACAGAACCACAGCCCCCAGCCTGCTCCTGGCACCATGGCGGCATGAAGGGAGGGACACATCAGTCTGCTCTCAAGACCCCAGCTCCTTGGGAGCCAGAACCGCTACCCAGCGCGTTGTCGTCGTCCGTGGTGTCACCCGCCAGGCGGAACAGCGTGGGCCGCAGCTTCTCACACCTCTCATACACGACCTGGGGACAAAAAAGAGCCTGGTTCACACACACATGGGCCCACATGGGCCCCCGCTGCCGCCAGTCAAGTGTGCAGCAGCGTCTGGGGCTGCAGGGCCTCCTCAGTCTGCCCCACATTCATGACTAACAGCAACCAGTTTTAGAAAAAGTTTGGACTGTAAACATGTGATTTTTTAAAAAATAAAAGTTTAAAAAGGTGAAAAAAGACCTGAGCTCAGAAAAGAACCCACAGTCTGTGGATGGATAGTCACCTCTTCCTCCAGTCCTTCTCCCTGGCCCTCAGATGGACAGCTAACCAGGACGACGTCCCCTGCTCCACCACCAGCGTCTGAACTTCCCATCCCAACTCTTGTCTGATGCCTTGACCCTTCAACAAAACTACCACGACACCAGCCGCAGGGCTCCCCAGAGCTAAGCCTCACTCTCCTCAAGCACGTCTGGGCAGTCCTGTCCTCATCGGGGAGAGCCCACCCTCCCCTACTGCTGAGGACATACAGCTCTGCTTCAGGACAGCTGCCTCTGCCTCTCCCGTCTCTACCGTGTGAAGAGCAGCTGTGCTGTTTAAAAGTCCAACACGCTGACCTTCCTGAAGGACCCACGGGAGGAGAAGGGCTTTGGAGTGTCTGCCTGGCTCTCCTGTCCCACCACCCGCCGGGGAAGGCCAGCATGGTTTTCTCCCTAACTCCACCCAATCCTAGTCACAGACGAGTCAGCCGCAGCAAGCTGGCCAAACTGATTTTACTCTCAGGAATCTGGGACTGGGAAAGACTCCAGTGTGTTTCTGCTAGTCTTCTGAAGTGGAAGGTCAGGTAAACAAAGGAGCTGTGAAGGCCATGCAGACGGAAAGCTGGCCTGAGAGGGAGGGTGGACAGAGGCCTGCAGGGGGAGGTAGAGAGCCAAGCTCAGGAGAGACCCAGAATGGCCGCTTCAGGCAGCACCGCAGTGCCCCACTGCCCGCCTGATGCCAATGGGTGATTTCCTCCACAGGACAACAAAGAAAAAAGCAGTGAACTTCACTGAGGTTAAAATTTTTGTGGTTCAAAAGATGCCATGAAGCCACTGGACTAGCGACCCGGAATGGGAGAGAACTGTCTGATAAGAAACCTGTATCCAAGTCGGGCACAGTGGGGCACGCCTGTAATCCAAGCGACTTGGGAGGCTGAGTCAGGAGGATCGCGAGTTCAAAGCCAGCCTCAGCAACTTAGCGAGGCCCTTAGCAACTCAGTGAGACCCTGTCTCTAAATAAAATACAAAATAGGGCTGGGGAGGTGGCTCAGTGGCCGAGTGTCCCTGCGTTCAATCCCTGGTTCCAAAAAAAATAAAATAAAAAATAAAATTTAAAAAAAAAAAAAAAAAGAGAGAGATTAAAAAAAAAAGAAACCTGTATCCAGAACACATAAAGAACTCGTTTCGGGCTGGGGAGATAGCTCAGTTGGTAGAGTGCTTGCCTCGCGAGCACAAAGCCCTGGGTTCAATCCCCAGCACCACAAAAAAAAAAAAAGCAAAAAACCAAAACCCGTTTCACTTAAATATCACTTAAAAAGATGCCAATTAAAGAATAGGCAAAGGATTTGAACAGACTTTCTCCAAAGAAGACAGTCAAGTGGCCAAAAAGCACATGAAAGAATGTTTGACATAACTGTCAGAGAAATAAAGTCACAATGAGCCACTACTTCACACCTAGAACACTGTCATCAAAAAGACAACAAGGGGGCTGGGGACATAGCTCAGTTGGTAGAGTGCCTGCCTTGCAAGCACAAGGCCCTGGGTTCAATCCCCAGCACTGCAAAAAAAAAAGACAACAAGGGTGGGCAGGATGTGGAGAACTGGGACCCTTCTGAATAAGTTGCTGGTGGGATTGTAAAATGATGCTACTTTGAAAACAGTCTGGCAGCTCCTCAAAATGTCAACAGAGTTAGTTAGCATATGATCCAGCCATTCCAATCCAAGGTATACCCCCAAAAGAATTTAAAACTTAGGCTCACGCAAATACAGGGTACAGGGTTTCTTCTAGGGCTGACTGAAATGTTTTGAATTAGATAAAAGTGATGACTGTTTTATGGTATGCTAATTATCTCAAGGGTGTTATCAAAAAGTCAGATTGCTCTCAGTATGTAAGATATAAATAAACTAGAACTGTTACACATGGCTGCTAGGAATGTAAAATGGGCAAACACTAAGCAAAATAGTTTGGCAGTTTCTTGAAAGTTAACCACACACTTAGAATATGACCTAGCAATCCCACACGGAGGCATTTACCCAAGACAAGTGAAGATACATGCTCACACAAAACACCGTACACTGCTGCTGATAGTGGCTCACATCACCCGAAGCTGTAAACAACCCAAACAATCAACGGATGCACACAGTGTGCCACATCATGCAACAGACCAGCTCAGCCACAGAGGAAGCAGTGACACACAGCAACGGGAGCAGGTCTCAATGAGAGCACCGAATGAGAGCCAGACAGAAACTAAGTGAAGCCTGTGTCAATCCATTCACACAAGAGTCGAACCAGAACAGAGCATGAACCGTGGCTGGCTGGGGATGAGGGGATGGGGAAAAGAGGAAGGAAGGGATGACAAAGGGATATGAAATTCTGGGGAGGTGACAGCCACATTTATTATCTTGATACTGATGATGACTTCATGGACATACAGAGGTCAAAGTGCATCAGACACACTTGAACACGTGGGGAGGTTTCCGAGCCAGAGCTGGAGCATCACCTGCAGGGCCTCCTGGTCTGGCGGGGCCTGCCCTGGCCTGCGGTAGGTGCTCAGCATCTCCTGCAGCGCCTTCACGTGGCTCCGCACCTCCTCCACCGCACTGACTCTTCTGGACACCTTCTCTGATTTTTCTTGTTCCTTTTGGGAGAAAAAGGACAGAAGTGAGAGAGTCGAAGCCCTGGATGCAGCCTGACGAGGGACAGGAAGGGGTCCTACACTGCTGGGGGCTCAGGACTAAACACCAGGTCAGTGGTGGTGCTCATCTAGTGGGTGAAGAAAACACTCGGAGCCCAGAGTTCCTGGGGGCCACAGTGCAGGGTGGGGGCCTGGGGACCTACTCCTTTGTACCAACCTCAATTGTTTTGGAAAAAGAAACTGTCAAACCACAAGCCTGTCACTGGCCAAAGCTGGTGTCTACACAGCACTGAGCTCCACAGAGGAGCTGGTAAACCACAAGAGCACATGGCTGCGGCCGGCCGCCACCCTGCGACCTCCAGGGGCCTGCAGTTCCTCCCCACTTCAGGACCAGGACGCCTCCTTCTTCCAGCCACCTGCTCATTTACTCCCTCCAGCACAGGACCCTGTCCGTCAGCCCTGGGCAAATGCTGGTAACACAGAACCAACTGGAAAAGTGCCTACCTCCTTGACCAAATTCTTGATGAGCCGGTTTGCTGCCTGAAGATCCTCAGGGTGGTTGCTCTTGAGAAGTCTTGTCAGAAGCTGAAGAATGCAGACAAGAGGGGGGTGACAATGTTGATTCCCTCTGGCCCAGAGTGGCAGTGGCAGCAATAGAAGTCTTCACACTGAGAGCAGCCCACAAATGTTACGGACGTTATCGTATCAAGTGTCAGTGATGCTGTGCTGGAGACTGGCCATCCTAACGACAGATTGCTAGTTTCCATGGTTGGGGGAAGGGAGGAAATCTGGCCAAGTCTGGAGACATTTTTGGTTGTCACAATAAACAGGAGGTGCTTCTGGCAGCCAGTAGGGCCTGGGATGCTGTGCATCCTTCAGTGCACAGGGCAGCCCCCAACACGGAGCACCACTGGGCTCAAAGGTCAAGAGTGCTGAGGTGCTGGGACCACACGCTCCACAATGGGGCAGACCTTCTGTCACAGCTGGCTGGCTGGAAGGTGGAACCCGAAGTGCTGGAATGCAGGGCTCGACCTTTCTCAGACATCATGCTGCACCATCACGCCAGCCCTCCACAGACCCCCCAATTTGATCACCTTCCTCTCCCTTCCCTTTCTGAAGTCTGAGGACCAACAATTTGGGGAGGCCACAATGGAAGGACAACAGTGGGCATGGGGGGACGGGTGTCAGGCTTACTGGTACTAAACATGACGTGCACCAATATAGGACCCTTTCCTCTCCCCAAGTCCCACCCTAATATCCCACCTCTGGACCCCACATCCCAGTCCCCTGGGTTATGCTCTGACACCTTTCTTCCCCCAGATGAGGGGAATGGCACAAAAGTGTGGCATTTATTATCTGGCCCAGCCACAAACACATCTGGGCCTTCTGCGACCTCCTGCCTAAGAGCTGGAACTCACCACCCTGCCTGCCCACTCTGGTTCAGAGATCGGAGGACAGTTCAGGGAGAGTGCCCATGAGGAGCAGTCCCATCAGACTCGACGTGAGTCACGAGGCCAGGGGGGCTTTCCTTACCTTTGACTTCTCTTCATCGGCATCAAAGATGGAGCTCTTGGGCCAGGGAGAAGGTGGGGGCAAAATTTTGTCCATTGGTAGTTTAGGGTCTTGTTTTATGATTCCTGAAATATGCATTTCACAAAGTTAAGATATGGGTATGCAGTGATTTTAATGGGGTCCACTGTAAAGTCCAGAAACCCTTAGATCCTAATACTAGGAAAACATCAAGACCCTTAAAAAGAGACACCAAAGTTCTGGTGGAGGCTGTGCATCACCTCATACTGAAAATCCAAGGAGCCACAACCAGTCCCAGTCCTGTCCTCCATGGGCTCTAAGCATAAAAATAACGATCACTCTATGCAACTGTATAACCCACCTGACGGCAATAACCAGACACCCGCGATTAACAGCTGGGATCACAGGACAACCCCAAATCAAAGGGAATCTACAACAAGGCCGCGCCTCCAAGGAGCAGAGAAGGTAGCACCAGCCCAGCTGCTCACAGGCCAGCTTTTGTGACCAGGACAGTGCAAAACTCCCGGGGCTGCAAAACCAGGGCAACAAGTCCTTCTCCAGACATGCCACCTAAATCCTTCCCCATCTCCCCGTGAACGAACGCTTTCAAACTACTGGGAGAAGGATGCCAAACCTGCAGCCTGAGAGCACTGGAGGGACCCACTGCAGCTAGAAAAAGAACACGGAAAAACCACCGTGTGCCCTGGGGCGGGGGCAGGGTTTATGTCCTCTGAGTGGGGCAGGATCATGGACAGGCACACCAACACCCAGAGACACAGTGCCTCCCTGACAAAGGCCTAATTGGAAGAGACTGCCTCTGCCCACCACCCTCGCCCTCCTCTGAAACAGCTGCCGGTGTTGAAGGGGCAAGAATATGGAGGACGCTGGGTGCAGTGGCACACACCTACAATCCCAGCCACTTGAGAGGCTCAGGCAGGAGGATCGCAAGTTTGAGGCCAGCCTGGGCAACTTAGCAAGACCCTGTCTCAAAATGTAAAATAAAAAGAGCTGAGGACGTAGCTCAGCAGTAAAACACCTCTGGGCTTAATACCCAGTACCCTCCCCCGTGCACCCAAGACAGAACATGGAGGAGGATCTCGTCAAGATAGAGAGCAAAGCTGGGCACGGTGGCGCACGCCTGTAATCCCAGGGCTCAGGAGGCTGAGGCAGGAAGATCGTGAGTTCAAAGCCAGCCTCAGCCACTTAGTGAGGCCCTGAGCAACTCAAGGAGACCCCACCTCTAAATAAGATATAAAAGGGCTGGGGATGTGGCTCAGTGGTTAAGGCCCCCGGGTTCAATCTGTGCTACAAACAAAACAAAAACAGCTGAAGGGAGGGGGAGCGGACAGTGAGAAAACTAGCAATTAATCCCCACCCTGGACACAGGCAGGTAGAGCAACGACAAATCCCGAGCCCAGCTCAACCACAGCTCATCGGAAGGGGATGGAAGGAAAGGCCCATCCACTTCCAGGGATCGAGACATCTGCCTCAGTTCCCACTGTCCTACCAGGGCGTTCACCTTTCAACAAATGACTAGGTACACAAAAAAGCAGAATCAGGGCTGGGGATGTGGCTCAGTTGGTAGAGCGCTTGCCTCAAAAGCACGAGGCCCTGGGTTCAATCCCCAGCACCGCAAAAGAAAGGAAAAAAAAAAAAAAAAAAGTAGAAACAGCACCTGGCCACCAGGGATACTACGTTAGCAACGGGGTCGAACCTTGCTTCTTCAGCATCTGATAAGCATCCCGGATCTTGATGTCTTCTGGAAACCACACTGTCCAACTAAAGAGGATTTCAATGACTCTTCCTTTAACTTTTTCTGTGGCCCAGGCCCCTAGATACTGAGAGTAAAAAGGAGAAAGAATTAGAGGCATGAAAAGGACTTTGGACATCACCTGACTGACACCCCCGAAGAGACACAACGAGAGCCCAAACTACCTGGCACCCCATTCCAGAGCCCTTCCGCCTCCAGAACTGCTGAAATTAAAGTCCACTCTACATGGGCCTAAGTCAGAGTCGTGTCCATGTCACTGGAGACATTTATGCTTTTACTAAGGCAAGGATGGACTTTAAAAACAAAACTGGGGCTGGGGTTGTGGCTCAGTGGTGGAGTGCGTGCCTCACATGGGAGGCACTGGGTTCATCCTCAGCACCACATCAAAAAATAAAATAAAGGTATTAAAATTTTTTTTTAAATTGATCTTTGCTCCATTTCCTGGCACAGAAAGCTGGGCATGGTGGCACACATCTGTAATTCCAGCAACCTGGAAGGCTAAGTCTGGGCAATTTTGTGAGACCCTGTCTCAATAACATGTCAAAGGTTGGGGATGTAGTGGGAGAGCGCTTGCCTCCCTGGCACAAGCCCCTGGGTTCGATCCCCAGTACCACACACACACACCAAAAGGAGTTTCCTGAGTGATAAGGGTGTTCTGTTATCACAAGAAGCCCAACTGGACCACACCTGGTTCACAGCAAGGAAGGAAGGGCTCCAGCGATGTTGGTCGCTGAGAGTGGCACCACTAACTTAGGTGCCAGAAAAAAAGGTGCAAAGACCAGGCAGGAGGTGATGTGAACTCGCAGTCACACCTGTTTCTTCCCAACACCTCAGAGCTCAAGCTCCTTTTGTCCATCTGTCCCCAAAACACAGCCATTTCCAAGCGGCAGGAGGTCAGCTGGAGGGGCTGTGGTCAGCTGATAAGCACACCCACCTTCCCAGAGCAAGGGGAGGACAGCTTTCACACAGGAGCTCCTCTCAGAGCCAACGCAGGCAGGCAGGTCCTGTCCAGCGTGGGCCTGCTTGTGGCCTGCAGAGGGTGACTGGAGTTTGAACGTTGGGTACAGTGGACAGGACAAGCCCAGTTAACTCACTTTTGGAGACAACACTTTGATCAGCTCGTTCAGGAAGCGGAACTTGGCCACCTCACTGTGGAACTTCTCTCCACAGTGGTTCATGCATGTCTCCAGGACCTGCACAGACACGGGACACCCATGAGGAGGAAAGCCAACGGCTTCAGGCTCAGCTTGAAGCTGGTAAGCACCTGCTGGTGATGACTGGACAAAAGCTAATCCTTCCTCCAGCCTACAAGGACCCCAAAGCTTTGGAAAAAGGAAACATCTTCAGATCAAAGGGAAAAAAAGTCACCTGTTCAACACTGCTCCGTTCATGCCCAGGTAGTACCTGAGTGGGATGTGTGTGCACCTGAGGTCCCCTCACCTGTCAGGGACCCTTTGGGCAAGTGAAAATGGTCCAAGAATTACCCACTCCCCAGAAGGAGAAATCTGGTATGCAGTGCCCGAGAACTCTCCCCCCAGAGGTCACCCAATGGCTCTCAAGGGGCAAGTGCAGCCTGCGTGCATCACCTGCAGACCACACTGTGGTTTTTCAACATGTCAAATCAGTTACCAACTTTTTTATCTTTTAAAGATCTTAACTGGCTTTATTTTCAATTCCAGAATTGGGCAACACCATTCCAAAAAAAGAGAGTAAGTTTTCCCACCAACATTTAAACATTCAGAGAACTCATAAAAATCTGGTCTTTATTTTCTCCTAAGAAAACAAAAGTTCTAACAAACCAGGGCCCAAATTCAGGCCTGGAACAAGTTAGCATGTCCTGGATGCAGGTGTCCTCTGTGGACAGGGCACATGCTGGTACTGGCGGCTTCCCTCATTTAAGTTACCAGCTGGCACTTGATCTTGCAGCCTCACTCTGAGAAGGCCTAATGAAAATAAGACCTTCCTTCTTCCTAACGCAGCTCAGTGCTGCCCTACACAAAGATCTGAGAAGGGCAACCTGGAACTCCCAGCAGCCTGCTGTTCAAAGCCTGTGAAGAGGAACCTCTCAGATGCCTCACCATGCTAAAGAGCCTGGGCAGAGGCAGAGTCCTCCCAGTGCTTTCTAACATCAGGACATAAAAGCTCAGGCTGAGGGCAACCCAAACTCACCGTCAAGGCATAAAGAGCTTCCTTCTCTTGTGGAGACTGGATCTTGTGGGCCAGCAGCCAGGGAGCATGTGTTGGGCTGAGGGAAAACAAAAAGACCTGGATTCTGGGTGGGGAGGAAAAACACTAACTTGTCCGGCTGAGTGTGCTCGATAAAGTCACCTGTCTTCCAAGAGCTCATGACCGAAAGCAGAAGTGGAACCGTGACTGGCACCAGTCCAGGGACCAACTCGCACCCACCCTGCTGTACCTGGAGCACTTGAGCTACTCCTGTGCCCAGGCCACACTACCCTGCCCTTGGCCATCCCACCCCAGCAACTCCAAGTGCAGCCAGGCCTGAGCCACACAGAACCTGTCTGTCCTGTGATAACTGCCCAGTGAACACTGGAGCAGGAAGCGTGGCAAGGCACCGACTCACCTCAGCTGAATACTCGGCACCATGTCAATTAAACAATAACTTGACTCTTCAGCTGCTAGCCAGGGGCTTTGAAGAAAGAATTTGATAAAACCATAGTACCCTGGGCAGGCGATGTGGCCCAGTGACAGAGCACATGCCAAGGCCCTAAGCTGAATCACCAGCATCACAAAATTAAAAACCTAGCCAGGTGTGGTGGTGCACACCTGTAGTCCCAGCTACTCTGGAGGCTGAGGTGGGAGATCACTTGAGCCCAGGAGTTCAAGACCAGCCTGTGCAACAGAGGGAGACCCTGTCTCAAAAACAAACAAACAAACAAACAGCAAGACCCAGTGGTTTACACTATGATAGCGACTTGGAAGGCTGAGGCAGGGTGAACAAGCTCAAGGTCAGCCTAGGCAACTGCTACAGACCCTATCTCAAAATAAAATAGAATTTATTTACTCATTTGTTTATTTTAGTACTGAAGATTGAACCCAGGAGCACTTCACCTCTGAGCTCCATCCCCAGACCTTTTTAGTTACTTTGAGACAGGGTCTCACCCAGCTGCTGAAGGTCTTACTCATAAGTCGCCTGTGCTGGTCCTCCTGCCTGTCCCCCAAGTCACTGCGATTACAGGCAGTGCCACTGTGTCAGTTCAAAATAAAATTTAAAAAGAAGAGCTGAGGGTGTAGTTCAGGTAGTGTCCCTGGATTCACCAGTACTATAAAAAAACAAAGAACAAAAAACCCGACTGAATTTGCTAATTTTAGAAAAACAGACTGTAGAGAGAGAGGAAAAAAAAGAAAAAGAAAAGAAAGAAAGAAATCTTAACTGTAAAACAGTCCCAAGAGACAAAGGCCTGAGCTCAGTCTGGGGTCCCCACAGAGTCAAGTGTTAGGTAAAGTCACCTTACCCATTGGGGTCAGTGTTCACCTGCTCACAGAAATTCTGGATAGCTGACCAATCCTGCTCTGACAAGCTCGGGTCTGTGGCTTTGTCTGTCAAGGAAATAAAAAAGACAACATAATAAAAAGAAACATCACCCTTCCCCACAAATACTGGAGCCAAGGGCTGCGGATCACGCCTGTTCAACATTGTCAAGTGCCATGCCTGGCAGGTAGCGTGCTCTTCCTGAATATCTGCTGAATGAATCAATGAGCAAATTAACTGACCAATGCCCTGAACATGACTCCATTTCCAGTGCAGAGGTTGGCCTACATGTACCCTCTGTCAGGATCACCCCACACTGTCCTGCACTGTGGATGGGCAGGGGTCAGCATGCGAGAGGCCACCTGTAAGCTTCTTAGCCATGTGACAGGAAGACAAGAACCTGCCACAGGAAGACGGTCTTGGTTCTGGCATTTCCTATGCCTTCTCTGTCCCCCCACAGGCCAGGTGTCCTGGCTTACCCTGCCTCTCTAATAAGAACCATGCTGGTCCTGACAGAGCCTCCTTCAGGTTCTGGAAGCAGAGGTCAATCCTCAGGGTGTTTTCTGATGCTATCATTCCTGTAGCACAAATGTCCATTCCACTCCATTCTTCAAAACTCATCCGAATTTCCATCTCCTCTAGAAAGCGCCTCTCACTGATCCTACTGATCCAAGAATCTTCCCTTCTGATTACTTAGGACTCCACCCTCCACCTAGAGTTAACTGTTCCCTTTTGTAGTCACATTGGTGTCACGGGAAGTCATGTGTCTTGGCAATGAGATTCAAAGGACACACCCACTCTAAACGCAAAGAGAACAAGACAAAGGAGTGCAAGGTGATCACATGATCAGTTCTGTTACTCAGAGGCCCCATCCAAAGTTCCCTCCTGGTGCTCTATCACTACGTATCTTATCTACCCTTCAGGCCCCAATTCAAATGTTCCCCTTTCATAAAAGCTTCCATGAGTTTATTTATCTATTTTTTTTGGAGACAGGGTCTTAAAGTCTTAAAGCCTCATTAAGTTGCTGAGGATAGCCTTGAACTTGTGATCCTTCTGTCTCAGCATCATGGCACTGGGCTTCCTTAATCTTTTTATTACCCATTCCTACAAATTAGAAGCTCTCTCTTCTTCCTCAGAACTCTGGTCTTTTATCCGTTCTCACTGCATCCTTTGGGGGTGGGGGGTGAATCTCTAGCTCCACCCCTTATTAGTCACCAGGCCCTTGAACTCTCCAAGTCTCGTTAGGAAGAGATTACCTTCCTCATGAGATAGTCATATGATTTAAAGTAGACAGTGTCTAAAGTGTTCAGCACAGTTAGGCACGCTGGCAAATGCTGGTAATCCCAGCAACTTGGGAGGCTGAGGCTGGAGGACCACAAATTCAAGGACAGCCTCAGCAATCTAGCAAGGCCCTTAAGCAACTTGGTGAGGCTACTTCTCAAAAAATAAAAAGGACTAGGGATGCAGCTCAGTGGTAAAGCACCCCTGGGTTCACTTCCAAGTACAAAAATAAAGTACTCAGAACAGGAGCACAAAGTAATCAATAAGGGACAGCTCATGCTATTTATTATTTTAAGAGAGTCTGCCTTGTCCTGTAAAAAAATATACAAATGCCTCATTCTACCTAAGGGGGATAAAAACCTTGAAGGCAGAAGCCTGTGTGCCCTGCAGTGCTCAGCACAATGCCTTCCTCACGGGACAACATACAGCTGCTCCTTGGCTTATGGCAAGGTGTCTTATGGCAATAAACCTAAAGTCGAGAAATTTTAAGTTGGTCTGCCTGGTAATATTCAAATAAATTAATTAAAACAGTGATTTTCAGATTCTGGTCTCAATCACCTCAAAGTAATCCTATATCAGTTATGCTTCAGTTTCAGGCCATTACAAGGTCAAGGTTGACACCTCAAAGCAATGCTGACCTCTACACATGACTATACAAAGAGCCAGAGAAAAGGACAGGCAGGATTCACCCTTGTCCCTCCTCCCTGGCTCCCAGAGGAAAAAAAGTGCGGGCAGGCACTAGCTTTTTCAAAAAAGTCAGAAACCACCATGAAGTTTATTCATGCTCCAAACCCTTAACCAAGTAAGTTAAAGCAGCAAAGAGATCTATAAAATGTAAGATAGATTCTATTTTATTTGCTAGATCTTATGAGAATTTGCTCAAAGTTTATGATCATGGTCCAGAAGTAAGAGAAGTAGTAATAGCTGCCATTTCATTTTTATTATTATTTTACCTCTTTCTCTACTTTTTTTTCTTTTGCTAGCTGCAATTTGGGCCAGGCACCATGCCAAGTGTCTTCAGAATGACTGAGAGGTTAGTGGCACTATCTCACATTTACAAAGCAAGAAAATGGAAGGAACAGAAGTTCAGTCCCAGGGCTGCCTGGCTCCAAGCCCCTAAGGTATCAACTGCTGTCAGGATTCTTAAGTTCCTTGACAAACACAGGGCGGGCCTGTGGGAAGGAGACCTTCCACTCAGCACCCAGAACGTCACTGGCCCAGATATCTACTGAATGAATGAAGGTTTCTCTTTTGCTGTGCAGTATCTGACCAGCTGGCTGGACATACTGCCACTGTCAGGAGATGACTACTACGGTTCTGAAATAACTGGGTCTCTGAACACATAATCCCAGTCTGTCAAAGCTATTTCAGAGGCCTCGGGCAGCTCCAGAGAAAATGACCCTCAGAAGATCAGCAGCTGGGTCCAAACAGGCCACAGCAACTGCCCAGGTCTGTCTGACACCAGTCTGATCCAAGGAACAGCTTCGAACCAGAAGGACATGACCAGGGAGAAACTTAGAGGACTCCATCTCTGTTTTGTGATTATTACAGCCTCCTCAAGGCACTGAGAATGGCTATTCCAGATTCCACTTGGGTGAGACACCTGGGTGCCAAGAAATGCCCTGTTCCCATTTATTTGCTTAATAAAAGAAGTGTTTGGCCAGGCTCAGTGGCACACTTGTAATCATAGCAACTTGGGAGGCTGAAGCTGGAGGATCTCAAGTTCAAGGACAGCCTCAACAACTTAGTGAGACTCTGTCTCAAAATCAAACAAACAGGGCTAGGAATGTCACTCAGTGGTACAATGCCCCTGAATTCAATCCCCAGGACCAAAAAATAAAATAAAATAAAAGCAGTGTTTATATGATTGATTTCAAGCCTGCTACAGGATCCAAGGTATTAGGAAAACAGCTGAGACCTCCAGCTGGGAGTAAAATGGTTTAGCCAGGACACTAACTCAGAAGTCGAATCATCTCATACCAGCTGCCAGTCAACCCCAGGGTCACAACTCTGGCACTAGCAGCAGCATGTGCTAGAAGGGGAGGCATGGGGAGTGGGAGGAGGCAGCCACCTTGAGGAACAGACTTTAACCCTTCAGCAGTCTGCAATGCACAGGGAGTCCTCGCCCAGGGGCACACATGGACAATTTGGCACACATGAAAACCTGCCAAGACCCACCATGAAAATGTCCAGCTTCCAAGATAGAGAAGAATGAGCTCAGCCCTGGAAAACCTCTGAATATAAATAGATTGCAAACCAGACTTCTCCAGAGCCCCAAGGGAGGAATAAAAATGGGACTGGAAGAAAGGATACATCACCTGGGAGTAGATCCAGGCAGAAGGAAGAACAGGATTTACCAAGCACTCAATTTTTACTAAGCTACTGCCTTCCCGGCAGCACTGCCAGAGCTGGAATCCAGATTCAGAGAGCAAGAGGATGAGTGCTATTAAAAATAGCACAAGACGGGCAACACCTGCGATTCCACCAACAGAATTGGTTAAATAAGTTACAGTACACCCACCCAATGGGCATATGAAACTTTTCATTAAAAAGAGTAAGGCGGGCTGGGGCTGTAGCTCAGTGGCAGAGCACTTGCCTAGCACATGTGAGGTACTGGGTTCAGTCCTTAGTACCACACAAAAAAAATAAAATAAGCCGGGCGCGGTGGCGCACGCCTGTAATCTCAGCACCTGGGAGGCTGAGGCAGGAGGATCACGAGTTCAAAGCCAGCCTCAGCAATGACAAGGCCCTACACAACTTAGTGAGACCCTGTCTCTAAATAAAATACAAAATAGGGCTGGGGATGTGGCTCAGTGGTGGAGTGCCCCTGGGTTCAATCCCCAGTACCAAAAATAAATAAATAAATAAAATAAAATAAAATAAAAGCACACTGTCCATCTATAACTACAAAGAATATTAAAAAAAAAAAAAGAGCAAGGCAGCTAGCTGTACGTGAAGTCACATGGAACGATGATCAAAACACTCTGTGGGGGAAAGCTGCAGAACAGAAAGCATGGGAGCTGCCATTTGTATTTTAGAGCCTGGGTCTCACTTTCCCCATCCTCTGGGGAACTGTCCCTTCTCAATTCTAGGCTCCAAGCCCAGCTGGGTCTGATGGCCCTCCCCATCTTCATTTCTAGGGATAGCCACCCATCCCACCCCAGGTCTGGCAATCTTCATAATTCACACCCCACCCCACCCTGACCCCATCCAGATTCCAAAATGGACACAAGACCAAGCTGGATCAACAAACTGAATCATAACGTTTGCAAATCAATGGGAGCGATTAATTATTTGCTGGGAGTGCAGCAGAGGGCAGAGCAAAGCAGAGAAAATTCACAGGAGGAAATGGAGGTACCAGACCAAGCCCACCCCCACTCGGCGGCTTTCTTGGGGTAAGCTAATTTACTGGGCACTACTGCACTCTAGCAAGGCACTATTTTAAGTGCTTTACCCATATTAAGGCCTTTGATCCTCCCAACAATCCTAAAGGGAGATACTAATACTGTCCCATCTTAAAGATACAGCTGTCGCTTGATCATCTGCCAACCACCCTACCTAGTGACTTCCTTCTCCATCAAGACCAGACAGACCCACAGTGCATCCCCTTCAACTCCCCTCCTGCCCTGGCCGTACCATGAACCCCTCTTCTATCCCTCCATTACACCACCAGCACCCCGCCCTCAAAGCTGGGGTTTAAATTGTACTTCACTTTCTCTGCTCCTATGCCCAGAAGAAAAAGAAAATACCACCACCACACAGCCATCAAGATGACAATACTCGTTTCTGATGTCCAGTCAACACTCAGCTGTCCAAACTCAAGAGGGTCTCAGGGGGAGAAAGGTAGAGGTGCTCCCACTCCACTTCCCCCTTCCTCATCCCCCTACTCCAAGGAAATCTGGCAATGTCTGGAGACACTCTTGGTCATCAGAACCGGAAAGGATAAGCATGCTACTGGTATCTAATGGGCTGAGGCCAGGGATGCAGCTAAAGACCCTGTCACAGGACAGTCCACTACAACACAGAATTATCAGGCCCCACACGTCAAGGGCACAGAGGGAGCAACTCTGATCTCAGGTGTCCAGGTGGGCTCCCTTTGGCTGCTGCTTCTTTTTTTTCAGTACTGGGGATTGAACCCAGGGTCACTTAACCACTGAGCCAGATCCCCAGCCCTTTTTGTATTTTATTTTGAGGCAGGGTCTCACGAGTTGCTTAGGCTGGCTTTGAACTCACGATCATCCCTTTTGCTTCTCTAATAGTCATTCCTGACCTTCCCCACTTTCCCCCCTCAGCCCCAGACACTTAAGTGGTGCAGCAATGACAAACTAATTTGCATATGCAATCATCTTTATCTCCTTCCCCAGACACTCAGGAACACAAGCTGCCCTTCCTTCCTGAGAGGTCAAGTCACCCCTTCCTGCTCCAGCTCTGACATCCTTCCTGTCACCCCTTCCTTACAATCCTCCTGCCTCAGCCTCCCAGGCCACTGGGATTACAGATGTGTGCTGTCATGCCCCGCTCCTTTATTCTTAAGGTACTGCTAGCTATCCCTCTCTGTCCTTCCTTTCACATCTAAGCACCATAAAAAGGCCATCTGAGCTGGCATGGTGGCTTACACCTGTAACCCCAGTGGCTCGGAAGGCTGAGGCAGGAGGATCCCAAGTTCAGAGCCAGCCTCAACAACTTATCAAGGTCCTAAACAACTCAGCAAGACCCTGTCTCTAAATAAAAAATAAAAAGGGCTGGGGATACAGCCCAGTGGTTAAGTACCCCTGGGTTCAATCCCCTGAACCACCCCCTTAGAAAAAGGCCACCTCCCACACCCTCCCCACAGATTTGTTCTGCCTGACCTTCAGCAGGCAAACTGTCTTTTGTTGTTGTAGGTACTGAAAATTTAACCCAGGAGCACTTTACCACCTTACCACTGAGCTACACCACTTTTTTGGAGGTGTGTGTGTGGGGGGGTTGGTTACCAGGAATTGAACTCAGGGGCACTCAACCACTGAGCCACATTCCCAGCCTTATTTTGTATTTTATTTAGAGACAGGGTCTCTCTCAGTTGCTTAGCACTTTGCTTTTGACAAGGCTGGCTTTGAACTCATGACCCTCCTGTCTCAGACTCCCGAGCCACTAGGATTACAGGCATGTGCCACTGAGCTCACCTGAGCTACACCACTTTAATACAGAGCTTTATTTCAAGAGAAGGTCTCACTATGTTGCTGAGGTGGCCTCCTGCCTGTCTCCAGCCTGCACCACTGCTCTCAGTTGGCAAATTACATTTCAAAGTTATTGATGATTCTTAAAAACCAGAAAGATTTCACATAAAAACAGTTGCTTAGGGCTTTCCCTGAAAAACTGGAAGATTCAGCATCTTTGGGATAACACCCCAATAAACTGGAACTGAAGAACACTTCTTGGGGGACTGCCTGGGTTCCAGCCATTATCTCTTATCTCCTCTAGGTCAGCTGCATTAGTTATCCTACCCAGTCTACTGCTCTTCCTGCAACTCCAACCTAAGCCTTCTGTTCTCCACTGCCCCACAAACACAGCCTCCCAATCACCTGTCTCCACCTTTTAACTGGAAGATCTCTCATCTAACCTTTTAAGCTGGGCACAATGGCACATGCCTATAATCCCAGTAACCTGGGAGGCTAAAGCAGGAGGATCACAAGTGGGAGGCCAGCCTATGCAACTTAGCCAGACCCTGTCCTGTTTCAAAAGAAAAAGGGCTAGGGATGTAGATCAGTGGTAGCAAGCCCCTGGGTTTGTTCTCTAGTACCACAAAAACAAAAAAACCAAACAACAAAAATATCCCAAAACCTTTTAGTTACCAAACTCAAAACTGCCCTTTCTTCCAATTTCTACTCCATTTTTAAGCAATAAAACTACTTACCAACCACACCCTTCCTTTGGCATCTGTGCCCTCCCCCCAATCCCCACCCCCTAGTTTTTCTGCTCTCCCTACCAGACTCTTCAATGTTGGAACTCCCCAAGCTCCCATCTCCAAATCTCTGCTTTTCTCCACCTGCACAGCCTCCCTGGGCAAGCTCACTGTCAAGGAACCAAGACTCCCAAACTGCACCACAGCTCCTATCCTCCCTGGAACCAACCGCCTGGAGAGCATCTCTTCCTGACTGCTGCAAGCACTTCAAGCTCTGTGGTCTTGACAGCAGCTTCTCCTCACAGGTGAGGCATAGGTGACAACTGTGACCTGGGTCTGAAACCTGGGATCTATTCTACATTCCCCCTGACTCTTGCCTACACTGCAAAGCATCCCTGCAGTTGGCTGCTGTTTCCCCTCCCCCTCCCCACTGCCTGGTCCAATGCAGCCCCTAAGCACTATCAAAAGAGCTTTTTATATACTGTCCCTGCCTAAAGTCTCACCCTCTCAGAACAATTCAGCTCCACATGCTGCAGGCTTTCAGGCTGACTTGATCACAGATTCCCTGCGGAAAATTCCTCAAACAGCTACCCACCCCCGGATAAAATACCAATCCCCTTCTGCAGCATACACAATTCTTGTCCATCTTACCCCAATTAGCAACTCTGCGTGCACCTCCTTCCAGATTCTCTGCTCTTTAGGCTTAGCACTTCAGCAGACTGACCGACTTGTTCCCAGAATGCTCCACATTCTCTGGTCCTCAGCTTTCGCACATGCAATTTCCTCTACCTGGAATGTGGTGGCCTCCATTGTCCACTCAAACACCACGTCCGCTGTGAAAACCCTCAGGTAAACAAACTGCGTCCTACCACCGCACGCTAAACAAACGCCCTTCCCCTCAGCTCCAGTGAACCTGGTGCTGTTACGGTCTGGCCAGCACCCAACAAAAAACGCCTTTGTGAGCGAGGACCCTGTGTTAAGCATCGCATCGTAGGACCCCAGCGCCTAGCAGAGTCCAATACAAACGGCGTTTTCTTTACTGTAAGAGTCTCAATTCCTCATCAGCAGCCTCCAAGCCTCCAAGACCACCGTGAAACTTTCAGGACATAACAAGACGTCTGGGGCTGGGGATGCAGCCCAGGGGTAGAGCGCTTGCCTACCGTGCGCCGTGCCCTGAGTTCGATCCCCAGCACCGAAAAAATAAATAGCCTGGCTAGAGTAAACACGCACAAAAGGCTTTAATAAAGGGTTATTCGGGCACCAAAAGCAGCAGGCGAATGCAGATCTTTCTCAGCCCAAAGGGGCTGCGAGAGGTTGCATGTTCTCCACTGGATCTGCTTAAAGCTTAAATGTTTCCATCTCTCAGACGGGGTTCACAACTGAAGCCACCTCCTGGGGTCGGAGTCGGGACTAACGACGGCTGCACAGTGCTTGGCACTAGAACAAAGCTGACAAAGCGCTGCATTACAGCTGCTGAGGAACGAGAGTACTGCCCCTGCAGGGCAGGGCGGTGCGTGGGGGACCGGAGCGAGCCCCGGCTCGGGTCCGCAGCTGCGCCGACTCCTGGGGCTCCTCCCCGCGAGGTGCGAGGCGAACCCACCGCCCGCCTCCCGCCGGCCACAGAAAGAAAGGCCCAGGGCGGCGGGAAGCGAGGCCTCACGTGGGGCGCTGCGCCCGCGCCGAGGGTCGGCCAGGCTACTCACTGAGCCACAGCTCCAGCGCCGCCGCCGGGCCTGGGGGGCCCTCAGCCGACTCGGTCCCGGCCGCTGCCCCTGCCCCCGCCGCCACCGCCGTCGCCGCCATGGGCCCGACCCCGCTGCAGAGGCCGCAGCCGTCTCTGTTTTCCAGCTGCAGCCGCCAGGCGCTTTCCTGGGCTGCCGACGCGGCAGGCGCACAAGGGCACGTGACGGGGCGTGGTCAGGCCGGGACCGCCCACCCCAGGCCCCGCCCCCTCGTGGACCCAGCAACGGAGGGCAGCCCAGGCTCACCTCAAGGTCCTGCCTGCTCTCCTGAGACCCTTTGCGAGGTCAAAGTCAAACTACGCCTGCATGGCCTGCGCCTCTCTTCCTTCAGAAGTAGGGTTGTCAGAATAATCATTCTTCTAGCATTTTTTACGCAGGAGGGTCTTCCCAAACTACCTTCTCTAAAATGACACCCCCCCACACACTGAACCCTTATTTTCTCCATTACTCCATAGACTTATCAGATACCTATTTTGTGACAGGACTCTAAGAGAGGGAACCAAGCAGATGTCATAATCTGCCCACAAGATAAGTCTGAGGGCAAATTTTTACAGAATAATAGGCTGTTGAAACAAATGTGCAAATTTCACAAAACTGGTTTTCCCCCAGCAGTGAGGGTGAGAGTTGTCCTTCCGGTGGACAGAATTAATTTGCATGTCTACAAGCCAGAATTACTTTGTACTGCTATCAGCTATCTACTACTTAGAGAACTGCCAGACTTTTTGATGAAAGGTTAGTACCTGGAAAAGGTGAGCAGTCTACACAATGCCCAAATTTCCACTGAAAGACAAAACCTTCCCTACAGACCCCTACCTACTTCACCCAAATAAGTAGGGACCTTAATCCAAATAGTTTTGTACTTCAAGACCTTCAATAATGCCGGACATACTAGGCATTACTGTATAAGTACTTGTTGGATGGGCAAATGACCAGTGGCAGCAATGAGGTGGCGATGGGACTTTAGGTCCATCACTACCTCAAATAAATATACAAACTAAGCTTAGAAGGACATTTGCTGTGCTACCTTAACTCCAAAACAAATCCCCTAAACACATTTCCCTTTGTACATAACACCCTTCAACACTGAATACTATGAAACTACGTTGACCAGTTGAATGACCAGTGATTGGACTGCTTACTGTGTGCCAGTTCCTATGTTAAATGTTTTGCAGTTATTTGTCTTAGTCAACTCAAGCTGCTGTAACAAAATATAGACCATGCCTTTTTTGGCAACAGGGATTGAACCCAAGGTCACTTAACCACTGAGCCACATCCCAGCCTTTTAATTTTTTATTTTTGAGACAGTGTCACCAGTTGCTTACAGCCTCACTAGGTTGCTGAGGCTGGTCTCAAACCTGCAATCCTCCTAGCCTCAGCCTCCCAAGCCACTGGGATTATAAGCATGTGCCACCACAGTGGCTAGCCACATTGATTTCTCCCAGTTCTGGAGGCTGGGAGGTCCGTGATAAAGATGGCAGCAGATTGTGTTCCTGGTGAGGGTTGGCTTCTTGGTTACAGATGTCCACTTTCTCAGCTTCTTGCTATGTCCACACTTAGTGGAGAGGAGGTAGAAGGGAGCCATGTGATCTCTTCCTCTTTGTCTAAGGGCATTAATCCCATCATGTGGTCCACACCCTGCAGACTTCATCTAATAACCCTTTTACCTCCTTTAGGATGCACCTCTAAACACCATCACACTACGGTTAAGGCTCCAACATACAAATTTGAGGGGGATGTAGGTCAGTCCATGACATCACCCATAGAGGGAATTTTTTAATTTTGTAAATTTAATTGTACTTTAATAATGAAAATTATGTATGTGTTGTTAATAGCAAACACTTTTATGCTATCTGATTTTGGTTCTTTGGGAATAATTTTACATCTCTATAAACTATAAGTGTACTGATAGCAATGGAAAATTATTTGTATCCACAGACATGCAAATGAATACCATCCTGGGAGCACACAACCCTCTTCCTGTGGAAGAACCTGTGTGGCCTCCACTTGCACAAGCATTTCCATATCCCTGATCTATAAACTGTTCCCTGGATCCTCCTTTGAACTAGTTTTAACATCTCACCAATTTCTTCATTAAAGAGCTAAATAATTCCTTTATACATATTAGTCTCTTGAAAACCCTAAACATCTGGTAACATGGATCTGGTTTCCTCCTTGCAGCAAACACCTAGAGATGACTAGAGGCTGCAGTTAGAAAGGGTGATTGTCTAATTGCCACAGACCCTTCACCTCCTGAGTATTTCCTATACCTGAATTACTTTACTTATTTTAAGTATTTCATCATTTAACATCTTGACATCTACATCAGTGATTTTCAAACTAACTTGCATCAGAATCATCTGCAGAGTTTGTTACAGATTGCAAGGTCCCATCCCACAGTTTCCAATCCAGTAGGTTTGGGTGGGGGTTCAAGAATTTATCTTCCGAAGAGAAAGTAAAATAAAGGAAATGGAGAAAGAAGGATAGAATAACATAAAGAGAAGGTCAATAATTTAGAAGGAGATGGAGAGGCAGAGTGGAGGGGTGGGTAAGGAGAGGCAATGCAGAATGAACTTTTTAAAAATCATGCTATGTGCATATATACATATACCCCAGGGAACTTCACCTTCTTGCATAGGAAGAAAGCACCAATCAAATATAAATAAATAGGTGAGGGAAAGGAAGTCTAGTAGAGGAAGGAGAATGAGAGAGGGAAAAGGGGAGGGGATCATGAACTGAAATCCAATTCCATGCATGTGGAGTTTGTTGGGATGAACTCAACTATTATTTAAAACTATCCAGCTCTAATAAAAAAAAGTTTTTTTAAATTAATTTAAAAAAATAATTTATCTTCCTAATGAGTTACCAGATGATGCCCATGCTGCTGGCCTGGAGACTACAAATGAAAGTTTAAAGAATAAATGAACCCTCTGGGCACAGTGGTGCATGCCTATAATGCCAGTGACTTGGGAGGCTGAGACAGGAGGATTGTAAATTCGAGACCAACCTCAGCAACTTAGCAAGGTCCTAAGGATTTACTGAGGCCATATCAAAATAAAACATCATGGGGCTGGGGACATAGCTCAGTTGGTAGAGTGCTTGCCTCACAAGCACAAAGCCCTGGGTTCAATCCCCAGCACCACCAAAAATAAAAAATAAAAAAATAAAAATAATAAAAATAAAACATCATAAAAGGGCTGGGAATGTAGCTTAGTGTTAGAGTACCCTCAGTTTCAATCCTCAGTACCACCAAAAAAAAAAAAAAAATATATATATATAAATGAATGTATATTATTTTGTATAATATATACTAATAATAAAAATAAAGTTTATCAAAAGAGAATTCATAGTTGGGCATGGTGGCACACACCTGTAATCCCAGTTACTCAGAAGTCTGAGGCAAAAGTTTGAGGTCAGCCTGGGTAAATTAGTGAAGTGAAATCCTGTCTCACCAGGGAGGAAGGAGGGAAGGGAAAGGGGAAATACTGGCTAAATTATATTATGTGCATGTATGAATATATAACAACAAATTCCACCATCATACATAACTAAAATGCACCAATAAGCCGGGCACAGTGGCGCATGCCTGTAATCCCAGCATTTGGGAGGCTGAGGCAGGAGGATCGTGAGTTCAAAGCCAGCCTCAGCAAATTAGCGAGGCCCTAAGCAACTCAGTGAGACCTTGTCTCTAAATAAAATACAAAATAGGGCTGGGGATGTGACTCAGTGGTGGAGTGTCCCTGGGTTCAATCCTCAATACCAAAAAAAAAAAAACAAAAGAAAAAGAAAAAGAAAAACAAATAAAATGCACCAATAAAAATTGTAGGAAAAAAAGAAAAAAATCCTGTCTCAAAAATTTTTTAGAAAGGGTTTGGGATGTGGTTCAGTGGTAGAAGGCTCCTGGGTTCAGTCCTCAGTACCAAAACAAAAAATATATTCATATGTACATACACACATATATAAAAGTTAAAAATTCAGATTTTTAAATCAGAAGCTGCCTCTTTCCCAGGCCTACATTTTTGTAGTTGTTGTACCCTTTTTAGAGATGGCTGGGTCTCTCCAATTCACTACTCTTGTCCCTTTCATTTATGTGACCTCAGTTCCTGCAGGCACCTGAGTTTGTAACTTTCTTGCCTAGCCTCAAACTTCATTCATACATTCATTTAACATTCAAGATCATACTGATGTCTTGAGTGATGGGCATAATGCGGGAAGCTGGAAAAGAAACCTGTGGTTCCTGCCCTTAGAGGCTCCCAGTCCAATGGGGGAGGGGGACCTCACTCTACATGGACATAGAAGTAGAGGAATCTGACCCAATCAGGAGGAGGTCAGGGAGAACTTTGTTGAAGAAACACTGACTGAGCTGAGATCTGAAGGATGAACAGTGATTAATAAGGGAAGATAGGAGGAAAGGAGGATCAGGCGGAGGGATCTGCATATGCACAGCCCTGTGATGGGGAAGAGCAGGCCCTCTGGGGATCAGAAGAGCCAGCCTCAAGGCACCTCTCATTTTCAAGTGAAAATGTCAGAATCCCAGGTAAATATGAACTTCTGGTATGAAACAATTTTTTTAGCATAAGTCCTAGTGGGGGACTTATTAAATACAAAAATTAAGAAATAATTGATCTGAAATTAAAATTAAAGACTTGCCTTGCTCCCAAGGATTTCCACATACACAAAAGCCTATATGTACACAAAGCCTGTATGGCTTCCCCTGTCTCCCCCCACACTGCTGTCACCTGTATACTTTGTATGTGTGTGTGCTGTACCAGGGATTGAACCCAGGGGTGTTCTACCACTGATCTTTTTATTTTTTATTTTGAGACAAGGTTGTTGCCAAATCTGGCTTTGAACCTGGGATCCTCTTGCCTCAGCCTCCTGAGTTGCTGGGATTCCAGGTGAGTGCCCCTGCTCCCAGCTCACACACTTGTATTACTGTGATCATTAATTTCCTTCCAGTCTGTGATCTCTTTGACACAGGAGCCTTATCTTTTGTTCATTTTTTTTTTCATTTGTAAAAGCTTAACAAATATCAACCAGTCAGTAAATATGGGCCACAGACATCTGTAAGCTGGATACCCACAGTTAAGCCCTCATCTTATTCCTCTGCACACCCCCAGGTCCAAAGTACCTGGCACACAGTATTTGTCCACAACATAAATGAAGGAAGACAAAATTGGATGGACTCAGCCAGACAGATTATAGATAGCAAAGAGCCCTCCCTTCTGGGTGTCTGTCCTAATGCAGTCAGGATGAGAAAAATGTAGAGGACAGATGTGACTTTCTAGCTTGGACGGAAAGGCTAGGATCCTAATATTTTGCCCGGAACTAAAGGATAAGTTGGAAACCCCCAGGGCCTCATAAGGAGCTTACAGAGTGCCTAGTCAAGCTTGTACAGCCTTCTAAATTTAAATAAGTCATATTCACATTCATATCATGTGATTTACTAATGAAAATAGTAACCACAAATGATGCGAAGATCCTGAACACTGCAAAACAGTATTCTAATTAAACACAGGACTTTGGCAGAGCCACTGTCTCTGTACTGAACTTCATACCCTCACCATCTGATCCAATCAGATGCCCGTCTGGGCTTACATTTACTGACCATGTACTTTGCGAACCCCTGCCATTCTCACCATTGGAGGCAGCGTTGGACAGGACAGATGAGGTTCCCGCATGCATGGACTTTAGGATCTGACACAGACAAGTAACTGTAGAACCACTTATTTATACAATTATTTCCATAATCAACTCTTAATTGTGTGCTGTGGAAAAGTACAGGGTGCTCATTAATGAGAGGGAGGAGGATTCTGGAAGGAAGTCAGGGGCTTCCCTTGGGAGGTGATAATGGAGCAAAGCTTTGAAGGCTAAGAGGAGGAGGATGCAAAGGGGGAGAGCAGAGGGTGGACAAGAGTGTTCAAGATAGAGAGAACAGCATGAGCAAGGCAGCAAGGAACATGATGTGCTCAAAGACTTAAGTCAGGCTGATGTGGCTGAAGACCAGAGAAGAAGAGGCCGTAGGCAGGAAGGAATGAGTGAGGCATGGCTGGAACATGTGAGATCTGCCAAGCCCTTTGATGGTAAATTATTTTTCTTTCAACTTTTTAGGGTAAAATACACAAAAAGTTTATCATCTTAGCCATTTTCAATATGTAGGTCAGTGTTATTAAACACATTCAATATTGTACACCACTGTGATGATTAATTTTATATGTCAACTTGACTGGGCTACGGGGTGCCCAGATAGCTGATTACACATAATTTCTGGATAAGTCTGTGAGGGAAGAAATTAGTATTTGAATTGATGGACTGAGAAAAGCAGATGGTCATTCCAAAGGTGGCTAGGCCTGATCCAATCTGTTGAGGGCTTGAAAAGAAAAAGGTGGAGGAAGTTGAATTAACTCTGCCTGACAGCATGAGTTGGGATGCTGGTACTCTACCCTTGGTGCTCTTTGTTCTCAGGCCTCTGGGTCACACCACTAGCTCTCCTGAACCTCCAGCTTACGAAAAGCAGATCATAGAACTTCTTAGCTTGCATAACCATGTGAACCACTACCTCATAATAAACCTCTTCCCAGAAAAACGTCTAAGTGGTTCTGTTTCTCTGGGGGACCCTAATACAGGCCAGAGTAGGCCATGATGAGCTTGGTCCTGACAGAAGCCCTCCTCCTCATCCAATCTTCTCCTTCCAGGGCTCCCTGCTTCTGGTCTGGCAATCTCTCTTCAGCATAGCTTGACAGAACGATCTTACAAAAAAACACAAATCTGACAATGTCACTTCCCTGCTGAAAATATCTCAAGGCTTCCATTTTGTAAACACCCAGATACTTGTCTTCACTAACTGAACACTCACTTTATTCAGGTACTCAGTACTCCCAACCCAGTCTCGAATCCCAGGGAAAAGCAGATCCCCACCCCCAGCACTGACTGATCTACAGGGATACTCACTCCCCAACAAGGATGGGGAAGTCGGGAGGGGGAAGTGCTTCGAGAAGAGTTTCATTGCTTTTAGAAGAGACAGAGCCACAGAGAGCTGCTCTCTTCCCCAAGAAGGAAGTGCAGACAAGCAGCCACCTGTGCAGAGCCAACCCAAGGCTGCTGCAGATGCTGGGGCAATAACAGGTGGAAAGACCCTGGCTCTCACTGACGTCACTAAATCAGCCAGCCCTGGAGGCTGCCTTACCCATGAACTTCCTCTTATATGGAACAGTAAATCATCCTGTTTAAACTGATACATTTTGCCTAGCAAAGAAAGGTCATTTGGCTCTCACCTCTGCCTGGTTTCTCAGCAGTTGCTTCTCCCTTTCCTCTGACCCCAATTCTTGGATCCACTTCAGTTCCATTTCGTGAAGCTCTTTTTCATCCCTCAGCTTAGGATACCCTTCCAATTCCCAACTGCCTGGGAAACTCTTCCTTATCCCTCAGAGCTCTAAATACAACCAAATTCTCTCCTCTGGACCCTTTATCACTTTTTTCAGAAAAGGTTTTCCTTTTCTCAGTATTAATTATCCTGTTCCCTGGGAAGCTAAACAAATTTGTCATAAGACAAAAATATTAACTCAATAGACAATTTTCTTTTCTTTTTTTATGGTCCTGGGGACTGAATCCAGAGGCACTTTACCACTGAGCTACCTCCCCAGGCTTTTTTATTTTGAGACAGGTTCTCACTAAGTTGCTGAGTGTCTCACTAAATTGCTAAAGCTGGCCTCAAACTTGTGATCCTCCTTAGCCTCTGGAGTCACTGCGATTACAGGTGTGCCACTGCACCCAGTTTGACTAGACAACTTCTAATTTTAGTCCCCCTAAACATACATCCCTCTATATTGAACCAGCCCATCCAACCACCCTTCACTTCAAAATCTTCACAAGTCAGGCACAGTGGCATACACTTGTAATCCCAGAAATTTGGGAGGCTGAGGCAGGAGGATTACAAGTTCAAGGCTAGCCTGGGCAACTTGGTAAGACTCTCAGCAACTTAGTGAGACCTTGTCTCAAAATAAGAAGGGTTGCGGACTTAGCTCAGTGGTTAAGCACCCTTGGGTTCGATCCCTATTGCTAAAAACAAAACAACAAAAAGTCTTTCACAAAGGTAGTATCTTCCAGATAAGAGTAAATGCAAATTACAGGCAATAGAGCAGAGAGCTAACTAAATAGCAAATCTTGCAAAGAGGTAAGATTTCTTGGGGTAAATGAAAGTGACACTGGGGAACTACTGGAATCTGGCAGAATGGCACCAACTAATGACTGCCACTTCTGAAGAAACAAATCTGACTGACAAAGCCCTCAAACATTTTTTTCTTCACGTGATTTTTACCATTCTACATATCAGGTAATGTGCCAGGTGCTATGGTGACAGCCAGGAACAACAGAGACCTCCCACCTGCCGTAATCACATATATGTACCTCCAGTGCAGGTCGTGGGGATGGAACCCAAGGACACTTTACCACTGAGCTGTGTTCCCATTTATCAGCCTCCCAAGTGGCTGGGATTATAGGTGTGTGTCACTCTACTGGTCAATCTTTTATTTTTTTGAGACAGAGAGTAAACATGAATAGACTATGTAATTTAATACAGTAATGAGTAGTAGTATGAAGAAAAAATAAAGTAGGATAAAGGCAATGTGAATGAGATTCCAAATTTGGCTCTAAAAATGTAATTTTCTGCAAAGGATAATTTCTGAATGACACTGAGAGAATATACTTGGGAAGGAACTGTCTTCTTACTATGGTGGGTTCCCTGCATCCATGGTCATATTACATGATTCTGTCCCACAGACCAGAGCTGATTGGACCAGGGGTAGACAGCCGACCCAATTAGATAATTAGATTCTCTCCTGTAAGTATGGATATTCAACACTGGCTATCCTGGTGGTGGTGTAGAAGAGAGACAAGTCGGCTCTAGAGCTGGGGCACCTCTAAGACAAGTATAGAGATGCAGAGAAGGCCAGTGTCCCAAGGGGAGAGGAGAAGGCAGACAGAGACAAACATCACAAACTGTGATGTTTTATGTCTTGCACTAAGTTTCTAAGAAAGAAAATAATGGTGATCATGATGGATGATATCCACTAACATTTATTAGATGCCAGGCAATGTTCTAAGAACTTCCCATTATCTATGCTACCCTCAAAACTCTTTTGAGACAGGTATAATTCTTTTATATATATATATTTTTTTTTTAGTTGTCAATGGACTTTTATTTATACAGTGTTGAGAGAATTGAACCCAGAGTGTCACACATGCTAGGCAAGCGCTCCACCACTGAGCTAGAACTCCAGCCCAATGCTGGTAAAATTCTTATTCCTATTTTAACGCTGAGGAAACTGAGGTGCAGAAAAGTCACACAGTAAGTGGCAAAATGGGCCAATGAATCTAGACAACTGACCTCCATGCTCTTTACCACTGTACTGTTCTCTCAAAAACACTGGGAGACAGACTTGAGGTTATTTAGAATGCATGAAGTCATTTCAAACATTTCTACTAGTCTTGAGCAAAACCTGCAATCAGAAGATGCATGCCTTTGCCTGGCATGCTAATCCCAGCTACTTGGGAGGCTGAGGAGGGAGGATCCCAAGTTCGAGGCTAGCATGAGTAACTTAGTGAGACCCTTAGCAACTTAACAATACCCTCAGCAACTTAGTGAGACAGTGTCTCAAAATAAAAAACAAAAGAGCTAGCGGGGCGGCCAGCGTGAGGCCCTGCGTCCTGCTGCGCCTTGGTGGGCCGCGGGCCTGAGGAGACGCGCTAGGACGCTGAGAGTGGTGACTCCCCGCCGCCCCCGGGGGCCCTTGCAGGGGAGATGCCTACTTAGAAGAGTGACAGCAGCTGGTCTACATGTTTCAGCGCTGAACTAGTTCCTCGGGTATCCTGGCTTTGGAAATTGCTATGGGAGATTGGATGACTATCCAGGTCTGTCTGCAGAAAGTAAAATACCTCTCAATATACCTCAGAAACAAAGATGTCTCCATCAAGTCTATACTCGCAGCAAGTGCTATGTTCCTCAATACCTTTATCAAAAAATGTGCACAGCTTTTTCAGGTGCCTTCTGCACAGAATACTGAACAAAGTATTTCATGTTTTGATCAGGAACTACTTTTGGTTTTCCTTCATTATATGAAGAATCCAAAAGTAAAGAGACAAAGAGAAAATTAAATATAGTTGCTGTTTTAAATTGTATGAATGAGCCACTTGTACTTCAGCATAAGAACCTTTTAGCTCAGGAAAATGTGGAAGCAAAGAATCTGAAACTGGGAAGTGATATGGACCATCTACAGAACCGCTGTGCAAAACTTAAGGAACAACTGGAAACCTCCAAGAGGGAAATGATTGGGCTTCAGGAGAGAGACAGACAGTTGCAGTGCAAGAACAGGAATTTGCATCAGCTCCTGAAAAATGAGAAAGATGAGGTACAGAAATTACAAAATATCATTGCAAGTCGAGCTACTCAGTATAATCATGATATGAAGAGAAGAGAGCGTGAATAAACTAAAGGAACGTGTCTGCATCAACTTGTTATGAATAAGAAGGATAAAAAAATAACCATGGACGTTTTAAATTATGTGGGGAGAGCTGATGGAAAAAGAGGCTCCTGGAGGACTGGAAAAACAGAAGCCAGGAATGAAGACAAAATGTATAAAATTCTTTTTGAATGATTCAATGATTTTGAATTCTTTTTGAACAATCATTTGAATGATTGTTTCATCAGAAACAAATCCTAATGGAAAATGCTGAACTTAAGAAGGTTCTTCAGCAAATGAAAAAGGAAATGATTTCTCTTCTTTCTCCCCAAAAGAAGAGACCTAGAGAAAGAGCAGATGATAGTACAGGAACTGTTAGCTCTGATGTTGAAGAAGATGCTGGAGAGCTAACCCGAGAGAGTGTGTTGGACCTTTCCTGTGAAAATGTGAGAGAGCAGCTTACAAACAGTATCAGAAAACAGTGGAGAATTTTAAAAAGTCATGTAGAAAAACTTGATAACCAAGTTTCAAAGGTACACTTAGAAGGCTTTAATGATGAAGATGTGATATCACGATAAGACCATGAACAAGAAACTGAGAAACTGGAGTTAGAAATTCAGCAAAGAAATGACTAAAACACAGCAGCAGCTGGCTACTGCATGTGATGATACCACTTCACTATTACAAGACTGTTATTTCTTGGAAGAAATGCCTCAAAGAAGAATGGTCACTTTTTAAAGAGCAAAAAAAGAATTTTGAGAAAGACAAAGCTTTACAGAAGCTGCTATTTGCCTAGGATTGGAGAGAAAAGCTTTTGAGGAAGAAAGAGCCAGTTGGTTGAAGTAGCAATTTTTAAATATGACTACATTTGATAACCAGAACTCAGAAAATGTGAAACTTTCCAGTGCCTTCTCAGGAAGTTCTGATCGGGACCATCTTATAGTGCACTGGAGGACACAGCAAAAGAAGCCTCACAGTGTGTCTAATGGGTCTCCAGTTTGCATGTCTAAACTGACAATCTTTTCCTGCTTCACTTTCTACTTCAGACTTTTGCCCAACACGTCCCTGTGTATCTGAACATAGTTCGATCAATGTACTGAACACAACTCCTGAAGAAACACCAAATCAGATTGGAAGAGAACGTACGAATCAGGAGTGAAGTGTGGTGTCAAGACCCGGGTCATAGGAAGGTTGCTACAGTGGATGCTCCTTGACCTATACAAATTCTCATGTAGAAGATGACTTATCTTAGATGTGTGGGTAGAATTTTTTTCATTAACATTCATCAGATTTCACATCTAAGTTGAAACAGGGTGTGTCACAAAGTCAGTCATCTCTAATAATTCAAGATGGTCTGAGTTGTTTCTTGGGACTTCCCTGTCTTCCCCCAAAGAGCTGAAATGCTAAGTCTATTTAAAAGGATATAAAAGCTTTGGATATGTATTTTTAGTAACAGGAAACATCTAGTTCTGTGAATAAAGGAATGCATAGATGTTTGGATGGAAACAAAAGCACTAGAATGAGTTTCCTCTTTATAGGTGTGAAAATAGCACTTTTAGGAAAGTGATTATTGTAAAGGTTTAATTTTTGTCCCAAACACAGTTGGCATTGGAAGTTTAATCTTTACTTGAATATATACTGTAGATTTTTAACAAAGCAAGTTCTATATTTATTACGTTTAGTGTGATTTTTGAAATTACCTTTCATGTTTTAAATAAAATGAAATTTATGTATGTTTTGTACATAGATATACATGATTATGTTAAGAGGCTTTAAGACTTAAAAACTTCTATACAACCATGAGTATAGTAAATTTTCAGTTGTACTTTTGTTTACAGATGTGTTAGGACCATTGCCACATTGCATTTAAGGTTTTTTTTTTTTAATCCATATGGGCAATAAATATTTGAAAATCTGTTCCATGAAGCTAAGTTCTTTAGATAATCAACATTACTAACATTACATTTTTGAGATTTTTTACAGCATTAGATTTTATTTTATATACATAGGATATTAAAATTTTTATTATTGATTATAGAGTAATGGGGCAAGTCAACAAAAGTACCTTTGAATAACAATTTAAGAGCAATGACTTAGCCGGGCG